>CAJUYG010000091.1:267661-310637 GCA_910591675.1 Galerucella calmariensis | reverse complement strand
ACACCCAAACAGGGGGTTAAGGAAAGACTCCAACCCCAAAGCCGCTAGCCGTTGTAATTTATGAGTTTTTGGAACTGACTACCGCATTGTTTAACAAACAACCCACTATAACGTTTGTCAAGGCTATCTACAGATGTATCTCTTTATCTTGAGATGTAAATTTAGTGTTTAGGCCATTTAGCATTTTATTATATATTCGTTACAGGTCAAATATGTCTATTTTTCAACGTTGCATTCATATCCCGTCGAGTGTTCGTTGTATTTCCATAAAATGATAGATATTAGGTAGAAACGTTTTCTTGTATATGCATATTGTAGGTAGAAATGTTCACGTTGGGAGGATAATAGCTAACAAATCTATTTTATAAAAAAAACATTCATTTTGTCGTGAGTGATCAAAACCGGCGCTTTCGCCAAATTTTACCATCAATAAAATCATATTTCTGTAATATATAAATCGCTCACTAAAAGATTCAAGCTTTTGAATGGTAACTTTTACATATGCAGCTCGCATTTAATGGTTATTAAGACTCTCCTATCCTTCTTAGACGCGTTTGGGACTTAATTTTTCAGTTTTCAACCTTTAACATTTTCTTCAGCTGTTAAGATATGATTCTAAACATGGAATCTCTCGAAAATTGCGAGATAAAAGTATTTTTCATTCACCCAATTAAAACCAACAATCTATGTTTATTATTTAGATTCAAAATGTTGTTTCATTTGAAAAATACAATAAAATTTGAGGCATCGTGATTTAATTTTAGTGATGAAAAAATAGAAGAGTATCAATGGTGATAAATTGTTGTTAATGGTGAAGAAAGAAAGATTTTGTGGAATGGAAGAAGAAACCTCCATCCACATACTTTCCAACTGCACAGCACTCCAGAATCCTAGAGCACAGCACCTGGGAGATTACTGGATAGAAGAGGAACATTGAATACTGCAGATATCCTAAAATTCCTCCGGGAAATAGGATTAAAGGAACTATTAGTTTCTGAGACTCTCCTCAGAAACTGAGTAGAAGTAAGTGGGCACAATAGATCTTCCAGGTCTCAGTGAATGTCACCCCAAAATACAGACATACATACATACAAAGAAATAAATGAATTAAAAAATATTCAAACCTTCTACTAAAAATATCTAAATGATGAAAGTACCGAATTCGTAAGAAACAATGTTAAAAATGTCGATAAATATAAAAATTTGAACTACCATTATAGAATCTTCAACCGAATCCACCAACCACTCTCGCTGTTAAACACACGTCGAAACCAGCCATAAAAGATAAAAATCTGGAGTCAACTTTCTCTAGTTACACCGTCCACAAATTTGAATATGTTAATTTCGAGGTATTTTGCCAGAAAATTTATAGTAATGTATTTTTGTTGTGGGGGTCGGTGAGGGCGCGACACGATACAGAATGGGGTGTCGACACGATCCAGTCAAATTTAACACGAAAAGTTCAATCTTTTGCTTTTACGTTATCTTAACGTCATGCTGCAACTAAAAAATGTGTTCTTCTAATACCAGGTATTTATTTGTTACAAATTTTGAGCAATAAATATTCTGTTGCTTTATTATTGTCAAATTATTGGTGGCTACACAAAAAATATTGTACGCGCCACACTCGGGGAGTGTATTTACAGAGGTAAAGTATCACTTTCCGAGCTTGACATGTAAATAAATATAGGCACTTTCTTTTATTCACCCGTGGTAGATCCACCAATCGAACAACTGGGTTTTTCTATTCATTGGTGGATTGTAGATTGAAGAAACCGCGTTCATTTATTACTGTTGCATCAACCAAAATTGCAAACCACTCCACCGTATCGAGGTGGTGGATTACAAAATGACAGCTTATCCTCAATAAACTAACGATTTTTTTAAGCGGTCAAAGATGTGGTCGAATTAATAGAAATAAATTTAAAATGTGTTAACAAGGTATTGACGGCGCTATTAACAGCGTCAGAAATTGGAAAAATTTCAAGTGGAACTATCAGATGAGCTGCTACTCCGATATCTACAGGCTAAAATAACTACAATACCTTCCAAAGTATCTTCATTCATATCATAATTTTTTGCTAATAACAACAATCAACTATGTGCCACTGATGACTCTAACATGTCGTTGCAGCGGAGACCACCAATGGTGAATAAATGATGTAAAAAACGTGCTTTATATTTCACATTTTACCAAGGATATGATCTACTGTGAATAGAGCTTAAACATTTTGTCAACTAATTTTTTACAGTCTTAAATTTCAAAATAATATGATAGATTGCCTAGATTGTAGTTTTATTTCCAAAAATAAATTAACAAAAAGAACCCTATACGTATGTCATCATTTTATCAACATTGTCTCAGTCAAAGTAAACTTCAATTCATAAAAAAAACTATGTCAATGAAAAACTTTTCGCTTTCCATGCACATTTGCAGCAGTCCATAACTCGATAGTGATAAAAGAAAGAAATTCGAGATCTTGCTCGATGTTATCGTAATGTATTTGTTTATTAGCAGACATGCTTGAGTCGACAATTTAAACAAGGGACTTCTTCAAAACAACTTTGTTATATTAGCAATAATATTATTGCAAATTAAACAATTCTTTGTCGGCGAGATATCTAGATGACATGTTATTACAAATACAGTACCGTATTTTCAATTCAAATACATGTCAATAATAGTTTTTTATGTAGAGTAATGGACATCCTCTTCTTGGAAATAAACGGCATAAGAACGTCATCAATAAAAGCTCTACTTAGGAACTACTACTACTACTAAATGTGCAGGCGAGCTTTGACCTAGACAAACTCAAGCCAAGGTGCCGGTACTGATGCCACTGGCGGGCCCATTGTGCCATTCCTGCTACCTAGACATCCATGAAGCCGAGCCCTTCAATAAAGGCCACAGCATTTTTCAGTGGATGCCTGTTTGTGTCTCCAGGGGCCATAACAGGGACTCCGAAGATTCGCCTGCGTAGTACAGCCCAGTGTGGACACTCTAAGAGAACATGGACTGACGTTTCGTCAGTCATGCCGCAACCCCTACATAGGGAAGTTTCCTCTACTCCTAGGTGGTAGAGGTGCTTCCTCACACAGCAATGCCCTGTTAGGAGTTCTGCTATCTTCCTCAACCTACTCCTTGGTGGTTCAATAGCTGCCCTAGCATGTCCATCAGTCCATCCCTTCAGTAGAAGTTTGGATTGTCTAGAACCCTGCAGAGCATTCCAATGAGCGAGGTGCTGGTTCCGCAGCCCTACTTGGTCTTCCTCCTCTGGAACTTTTTGTAAGGGCGGTGATAATGATAACGATTCTTAGGCTGAAATCGGGAGACATAATAAACTTTGAACAATGTTTAAGAAGGATACCACTGCATCAATACGAGATAAGCCAAATTTCAAATAAGTTTGGATAGCGTGACACCAGAAAACATGGTATTCAATGTCAGCCAGGCCCTACTTCAAGCTATCAGCGTTCCTACTAAGTATAGTCTGCTGAAAAACTGTGAAGAATACCTCAGAAGGCTGGCAAGAGACAACACAGAATCTGTGGGCTGGCAAAAGACAAGTATGAGCATGAGTATGGCTATGTTAGCTGAAGAAAGTGTTAAAGGAGACTTCATAGTTGAATTAGTGGCCTTTATACAAGGATGTCTTGATATCTAGTTAGCCTAGACCAGTTTCATCCATAAACAAAATATTGCGTTACCATCGCAACGAACAATAGCCCATTAGAAGTGTCAGTGTGAAGTTGGACGTCAAAAAAGTAAACCAGAGTTACGCAATAAATTAAAAGAAAAAAGATGTCCACCGAAATTGTGAAAATCGAAAAACTGGAGTATCGAGCCATTATCAAGTACCTGTATTTAAAAGGGTTAAGAGGTAAGCAGATTCATGAAGATATGCTTAAAACCCTTGGTGATCAATATCCTTCGTCATCTCCAAGACCTAAGAAGTTTTGTCCAAAATCTCCTTGGAAAAGTTCTTGCTCCAGTTTTTTGGGATTGCCATGGAGTAATCATGATTGATTTTTTGGATAAGGGTAGAACAATAACCGGAGATTACTATTCGACTTTTCTGACCACTATACGGGAAAAAATTAAAGTGAAGACGCGGAAAGCTATCCAAAGGTGTTTTGTTTTCGCAGGACAACGCCCCTGCACACAAATCTCATGTTGCCATGCAAAAAATTCTTATTTTAGGGTTTGAATTACTAGAACACCTCCCTTATTCACCAGATTTGGCTCTGTTTGACTATCATCTCTTTCCTCAACTGAAAAAAAGCTTAAAGGGTCGTACATTTTCTTCCTGCGGGGAGGTAATAAAAGCTGTGGAGATCTGATTTGCAGAGCAAGAAGAAACATTTTTTTTAAAGGTCTAGAGACGTTGCAGAGGAGAATATGTTGTGTAATAAAATATTTCGACATTGAAATTGTGTTTGGTTCTATAGTGGGCTGAGAATTTTTCAATATACATGTAGAGGCTACGACGTTTTTGGAATGGAAGCAAATTTGAATGGTACATAAGTTAGATTATGTTGATTTTTGTTGAGAAAATGTATAAAATGTCAAAAACTTTTGTCACGCATTTTATCGTCGATATGCGTGATTAGAAAGAAGGATTTTTGGAAAACTATTTCTATTATTTCACAGAAACTATTTCGTAAGGCAATAGAGAAAAAGCGAACATTAATCAAAACTAAACTGACCGTTGTATTTCGTAGCCCCTCAGAAAAGATAACAAATAAATTATCGAATTTTGAAACCAAAATGTTGAAGTCAAACAATAGGGTGTTAAATATGTTGTTCCCAAACAGTTAGTGGCAGTGGCAACAAATTATATCAAGCAGGTAAAAAAAAAGAAAAAGAAAAATAGACAGCTCCAGTTTTTACGTGTAGTGATTTATTTTCAATACTCCCTGTACATTAACAGGTATCATAAACAAAAATTGTGACACGAATGAATATAGAATTCTTCTTGGAATTCCCGGAGAGAGGTCCCCAGTAGGAAGGAAGTGACCCCTACGGTTAAACCATTTGCTCTAAAATAAGCCATAAAATATTTAAAATGTCAATGGTGACGGTATAGCAACAGAATTGAGATTTAAGTGTGGGTATATGAAATTTATTGACGTTTTATTATGCTGGTAAAAGAATATGTAATATTAGTTAGAGAATATTTATTGTTAGAATAAAGTTGAGACAATCAGAAGTGGGATTTTGCCTCGTTTGCTATGTGTATAATTATTTCCATCAACGGTAAAGTTTCCATTGGAACAAAATCAATACACGTCAATGCACAGATGGAAAGTCGTGAATAATTATGTGAGAATCAATTACAGTAGCGATTTATCATAGGTTTATCTTCAATATACACCCTCACACCCCTGTACGTCAACTACATCAATCATAAAGCGATTTAATCATTCTCCCTACACTTTGCATCTACTTCGTTTGAAATTTTGTCACTTAGCATCATTAATTAGTTCGGGGTTCAGCTTTGAAAAGCTGTTTTCTCAATTATTGTTTCTAGAAGTTTCACTCGAACGTGTAACATCTTTATCTGTTCAACAGATTCGTTGATATATTAGGAGTTTGCGCCAATGGAAAAAGATTCCTTGTCTCCATTTTCTTCCTCTTTCCTCATATCTCGGTTTCTTACGATTCTTATTTTCTCGCTATTCCCTTTCTTTTTATTATTTTTTCTTTACTCTTACTTTTGCTTCTAGAATGCTGGTTTTTTTTTCTTCACCTTTTTTATTCTTCTCCATATTTCTCTTCCTTCCTCCTGCTATCTCATAGTTGTTTACCTATTTTTGCATTCCCTACCTTTTTTATTCTTGTTTTTTCTTACACACGTATTTTTCCTCTTTCTCTGACATCTGCTCCACTTTCCTTTACCGATTTTCTATATTTTCTCTTATTCTACTTCTTAAGCTCAGTTTTATGTCCTCTTCTCACCCTATTCTTATTTTTTTTTATTCGTGTATTTTCTTATTGCTTTAATTTCTTGCGATTTTTATTCTCTCGCTATTCTATTTCTTTTTATTATTTTTTCTTCACTCTTACTTTTGCTTCTAGAATGTTTGTATTTTTTTCCTTCACCTTTTTTATTCTTCTCCTTATTTCTCTTCCTCCCTTCTGCTATCTCATAGTTGTTTAGCTATTCTTGCTTTCCCTATCTTTCTTATTCTTGTTTTCTCTTACACACGTATTTTTCCTCTTTCTCCAACATCTGCTTCACTTTCCTTCACCGATTTTCTGTATTTTCTCTTATTCTACTTCTTAGGCTCAGTTTTATATCCTCCTAAGAAATTGGAAAGATAGAAAAGACAAGAAAGGGATGCAAATGCAAGAAAAGAGAAAAGAAGAAATTAAAGCAATAAGAAAAAATAGGAATAGGGTGTCCTATTTTTTCTTATTGCTTTAATTTCTTCTTTTCTCTTTTCTTGCATTTGCATCCCTTTCTTGTCTTTTCGATCTTTCCAATTTCTCACTTTCACCCTTTTATTCTAATTTTCTATTTTTTTCTCCCCTTATTTATTTTCATTCAATTATTTTTCTGTCACAGCTTATATTTATCGTTTTTTCTGTTTCTCTCATTTTCGTGTCCTTTTTCCTTCTATCTCTGCGCTACTTATTTTTTCCTATCTACTCCAATTTTTCTCTTTTTGATTTTCCCCTACTTTCTCTTCCTGTTAACTACTTTTTCTCGTTTTCACTCTCTCTTTGTTCCTTTCAAGAATTAAATTATTATATCTTAGCCCGTTCCATTCTTATCTTAATAAATAACGAGTTGTGAAAGATCGTCTTACTGATGGTATTTGATTTCAGTACAGAGAATACAAAATCATTCATTCTGTGTAAAGTTGAATGAATGAGAGACTGTATCTGTATTTTATTTTGTAAGGATTTAAATGAATCATCATTTCTAAAACTGGAATACGTTGTTAAACGTTTATGGTTTGTATAAAAATGTAAATAAAAACAATAGACCACTTTGGTTAACCAATTGGTGGGTCCTATGTCACTCCCTAGGGTGGAAAAGTACGACTTTGCTCCCTACAATGAGGCCGGGAAATGAATACTTTGGATAGAGGTAGGCGGAAAAATAATTTAAACTTCAAAATATTATTGATTGTCTAGTTGTCGAATTTTTTTGGATTGTCAGAATTCTTTATAAACTTAATTATTCTTGATAACGGTATCTGGAAGGCTACCGAAACGTTGCATTGAGAATATTAAAAAGATTGTGGTGAGATTTCCCAAAAATATCAACAAAAAGAATAATCTTATTGAATAACAAGCTCTGATTTTATTTTTGTCATAGCATCTTTCTTTTGACCGCACTATATATTATAACTCACTGTGTCTGTAAACACTACAGGTTATCAATTGTAGCACAGTTGGCGGCCCCATCGTAAACAGAAAATAACGAGTATCCCTGTCTTAGTCAATAATTATTTAACTTTTTCACGATACCTTGTTCGCTAAGCTGGTCCGCCACAATTCTAAATTATGTAGATGTAGCCGGTAAAATTATTGCCCTTTTACTAGATTTAACACTACTTGTCTGCTTTTCATAACTTTATTAAGATGATATCCTGCCTCGGGGCAAACGGGATTTATGATGGAAGAATGTTCATCTCAATAGCAGCCAGCCAACGGAAGAATGAATGGGTTGAGTTTCTCTTACACACACGGAGAATGAGATGAAAATTACTGCTTCCATGGTATAATAATAAATATATTTATTTTTAACCTAGAAATAAAAGGAAGTTGAAAGTCACTATCTTAAAACAGATATTTAGCGATAATTAGATACATTATTTGATTGGTCCAGAACAAACAACTCACAACTCAATATAGAGAAATGCCATATTATCACTTTTTCGAGATCAAAACATCTTCTTAACTATGATTATAACATCAATGGTATGGTTCTTGATAGAGTTAAAAGTCACCGAAATTGTACTTACGTATTTAATGAATGGCCCCTAAGATCACATGTCATTGACAGATAACGGGCTTAAAATGGCGACTGTCAGACATGCGCACTCAGAAAATGAATTGTAAAATAGCACAAGCTTCGTTTCTTCATGGGATGGTGTATTCTGTGGTCTGACTGACAAGTACACTGTCAGTTTTCGATATATCATGAACGTACTCGTTATGTCATCAGTCATTTTTGGTTGAGCGCGAATTTCAAACTAATGGCATTTTTATCCAAATAATTTTATCTTAATAGGTAATATTATGCAGCAAATAATATGTTAAAGACAATCTCTTGGGTATACAAAATTATGCTGCACAAGTTTTTGTTGAACCACTATCCCTGAATTCTCAAAATATTTGAATATGTCCATTATTAATAATAGAAAAAATTATTAACCACTAATAGAGTTGTAAAAAAATCATACACGAAATATCTTGAAACGTACTATACAACGATTTATACTCACCGCAATGTTTATTCAAACTTTCACTGTATAATAGGACTAGAGCCATGGGAGAATAAAAAGATGTTGCAGAGACAGGGATATATTTCCAGAAATTACGTTGTCATCCTATTTACAGTGAACAACCCATCACTCTCTGTCGCTTTTACTATTATGTCTCCTTCTGACATTATTACACGTATGTATTTATACAAGAAATCTCTGTTGACAAACATTTTTGTAACAAAAATTTCACGGTGGGCTCCCAGCATGCGGGTTGCCATTTCACACAAATGGTAAGTGAACCGTATATTTGAGGCAACTTGAGTGCTGCTGCGTTCCTAGAAATTTTTCTGGGTGTTCTGGCATTTTGGCTCTGTTACCAATCACAACAATAGTAAATTGCTTGTAATCTTCATGTTTAAAATGTCACTATTGAGAGCAGGTACTAGTTTGAGAATAATACAAGAGAAATATTATTTTTAAATTTCGCGATTTTAAAAATCTACAAGTATGGAGTTCATATCTTATCTAATAAACTGTAAGAGAGTGACATAGAAGCACGCAAAACAATAGAAATTCCAAAATAGTCCATCGGGGCATGTACCAAGAGCAGCATCAGCGAAGAGAATCAGCGGGAGGCAGGAGGGCGAGTGGCGCCGACTGCATTCCCCACGCGCCCCCATAAATCACAGAGCCCCCGGCAGGCGTCTCACGAACGCACAAACAATGAAACAATGGGGGAAATAAAACACGGCGACATCACTTTGTTTATTTCGTATAATTGTTGGCGTGCATGTCCTGCGGCATGGTCCGGCCAAGCTGGTCATCCGTCCGAAGGATTGATGCCTTCTGGCCAACATTGCGCCTACCGCTGTATCGGTTCAAAGTTCAAAAAACAAAAATAAAACAGCTAATTCCACACACAGCTATCACTACTAGACTATATTTTATATACTTACCCATTAAAAAGTTAGTTTTAATAACTAATTCACTGAAGTGTTTTTCATAGCAACGGTATCTTTTCCAATGACAAAAAAGTTACCTGCAATTGCCTTGACAAAATTTACAATTTTAATTTTTACACGGTTCAAAGCAAATTTTGTTATACCATGGTTCGTATATTTATTTAAAATGCCATTGTGTTATTTTAGTCCAGTAACTGAACACCTGAAAATATCGAAAGCTCCTGAAAAGTCGCTGAAGACTTCACTTTGGGCTCAATTTGTAGGTTAGGTTAAACTTAACGCGACTGAGTTTACGGAAGGGGGGGAAAAATGGCCCCCTAAACCCTTAGAAAACGGGTTTCTCGCAAATATCTGGCTAAATGTGCGAATTGGAGAATTTTTTTTTCAGATAAAAAATGAAGATCGTCTTATTATCTACAAAAATGGTCCCCAGCATTTTTTCAAAAACTCGATAGTTATCGAGATAATGAGACCTAAAAGTCTCTTTATTTCAGCTGCTGCTCCGCCTGTAGGAATTCTGCTGTCTATGCATTAACTTGTAAGCGGGCGGACGAATTGTTCCATAACTCGGCAAAAAATTGACATTTTCCGATGATTCAATACGGGAAGACCCGTAGCTATCATTCCATGTGACTTGCAGCTCGTTCGTACTAGACAAAAATATTTAAAAAAGCGGTCAAAGTTTCTTTCCACGGGATTTTGAGACTATTTTATTAATTTGTTCATATTTTTGAAAAAAAATAGTCTTTCATCCTAATTTTTTTTATGATGGAACCTTAGGTCTTGAATGATCTCCAAATTTTTTTTAATATCTTTCTTAAGTTTTGATGAAAAATTGATTTGGTTATTTACATTTTTCAGCCGTTTTCGGAGTTCTGTACAATCTGTGGAACAAGCGCGATTTAAAAATTTATCATCCTATATATTGCTTTTCAATGCACATCATTTTAAAGTTTAGAGTGTCTAGTTTTGGAATGTACTTTTTGATTTTCAATAAAATCGAATAATTCTCCAAAAATCAGGGAAATTGATCAAAACAATTGTTACCTATTATTTATTTAAAATAATAAGGCAAGATAAATTGCAACGGCGACTCAATGTGGAGAGCACCTCAGGTGTGAATTCGGAGACCAAACTAATATTAGTTCAGGGAGTAGTCTTACCGGTTCGCGAGTAATCCTACTTTATTTAAGTTATTGAAGTTATATTGAAGTTAATGAGATAATATATGAAGTTAAGAAACCAAATGAATTTAGTAAGTTAATATATCAAGTTAAGGAATGTAATTGAAGTTAATCAAGAAAGGTAAGTGCTCGCCACTCTGAATAATATTAGTCGACTTGTTTTTCACCTCACAACTCTCTATCAACATACCTGGAAATGCTGGAAGGGAAGGAATATGAACAACGTTGTTAAATTTACAAGTTGTATAATGAATTTAAAACTAATATCACAGTGAATGAATGTTGTTTACGTTGTTTGTTGTTTTACGTTGTTTCACTTTCCTTAGTGGCAGGTACAAAGTTTGAGGTAAACCTCTCACAAGACATTAAAATTGATGACTTTATCGTTCCATGGTTCACAGAGAAAAGAAAAGCTTATTCTTACTACTCGCTATTAAATTGAACCATGCGATGCATACGTTGCATATTCCTGTTCACATGCTCCGCTTCGAAAAGGAATTTACATATTGGTAGTGTGTTCTTAATTTCTCTCTCTATAGGAGAGAAGAATTGAAATATTTGACCAATATCAGTGTATACTGATTCTCGCCAACGTAGATTATCCGTCGCACATTAAATGTAAAAATTTGCCTTCCAGCGGTGATCGATGCTACAGGTTCTCTGACGAAAATCACATGTTGGTAAGGAAAAAGGACTGGCTACTCGCCGTCCGGTAGATATTTAAATATTCCAATGAAGTTTGGATAGTGGCCAAATATAACGTTACACAATTTTTTATCAAAACGCAAGAAAGATATAGGAAAAACAGTTTCTGAGATCATTCAAGACCTCCTAAGGTTCTATTATGAAAAAAAAAATTAGGATAAAAGACTATTTGTAAAAAAAGTATGAACAAATTAATGAAATAGTCTCAAAATCTTGTGGAAAAGAACTTTGACAGCTTTTTTAAATGTTTTTGTGAAGTACGAACGAGCTGCAAGACACATGGAATGATAGCTACGGGTCTTCCTATTGCGATGAACTTTTAATCATCGGTGAATGTCAATTTTTGCCGAGTTATGGAACAATTCGTCCGCCCGCTTACAAGTTAATGCATAGACAGCAGAATTCCTACAGGCAGAGCAGCAGCTGAAATAAGGAGACTCTTAGGTCTCATTACCTCGATAACTATCGAATTTTCGAGAAAATAATGGAAGCCATTTCTGTAGATAATAAGACGATCCTCATTTTTTATCTGAAGAAATATTCTCTAACTTTTAGTGGGCCATTTTCCCCCCTTCCGTAAACTCAATCGCGTTAAGTTTTTCCTTATTCAAAAACACCTGCCTTGACCTACAAATTGAGCCCAAAGTGAAGTCTTCAGGGATTTTTCAGGAGCGTTGTTTCTTCATTTACTGGACTATTTCTTGTTATAAAACGTCTGCTCAAAAATGAGTGTTTCTGCGGACAGTTGGTCATGTGATAATTTTCTGGGGGTTTGTATATACCTACCCTTATATTAAAACAAATTATCAAGGCAGGGTTATACAATGTACCAAGTTTCAAGCCTGTAGGTAGCGATTTTTTAAAGATATGCTTAAAACAGAATCTTCGTCAAAGGAAGCTAAACTCCATTTCACATAAAAATTGCAGTCGATATTGATCTTCAGATATTGTTATGTGCAGCTTCTTCACGCATACAACTGCAACTTCTAGACTCAAATGGGTTCTTCTTATGAAACGGAGTCTACTTCTCTTGGGAGGATCTTTTGTATAAAGGTTTATTATTTTAGATGGACATAAAATCGCAACTAGAATCTTTAGTTTGCGGTTGGTGGTAGATATTCTGCACACCCTGTATATTAACTACAGTAGATAAAAGAAAACATAAATAATCCAAAAAAAGGTCATTTTTTTGTCATCCGATCGACATTTTCCTTCCACAACATGATACACCGAAGCGGGAAAACTTGAAACAAATTAAAGAATCAGAAAACAAAAAAAAGAACCTGATCGAATATCTGATAAAACTTCACGCATCCGGTCAGTTTCATTCATTATTTTTTTCAATTTTATTCCAAGAATTTTTGTGGTTTTCAATAGAAAGAGCCCGTCCTGAAATATCCATTCAGATACAATGAGATGAATCACCTCTTTGGGACTGATACACTGATTTTATTTTAGATTTTCGTATTGTGAAGACCCTCTCAGAGGCGTAGTTAAATGTTTTTCTTAATAATGCTTTCTTGTATTTCCATCAGGAACAAAATTGTACATAAAAAAACAAAATTAAGTGAGAGAAATAATGATATTCAGAGAATGGAAGAAAGAATTGAAGACATTGATGTAACGTTAATTCCAATTGGTACCTTATGTACATTTTTTCATTTTATATCCTCCATAATCACTATTTTCTTATAATAGATAATATGTTTATGTATTTTTTTAAATATTAACAAAAAAAACATTTAAATCATAAAACAATAGCCCCCCGTTAGCTACGACACAGACTATACCTTTTTATCACCCAAACCACTTAAAAGGAATGTGAGAATGTTTGCCCATTTGAAAATTAACCAACATATAAATCTTTTCGAGGGTTTTGTGTGAGAAAGTCAGTTTATATGTGAACACTCTTAACTATGTATTAATAATCATCTTGAGTCATCATCACCAATATTTTGTATAAAACTAGAACTAATTTTAAAGTAAATGTGCGCAAACATTGTAAAAAGTACTATCAAAACAAAACTGTACAATTATTCTTCAGTTCCTACGAATTTACGTCCACCTTTACCAAAAATTTAGATCAGGATGTTATGTAATGTTTGTGATTAGGATAAAATCACCTGCAGCACCCTCTCTTGCAAAGGGTTGTGTCAGAATGACAAAGAACAAGACCAGAAACAACTTGCTGACTCTTCCAATTGAGGAATAAAAGTTCTAACTTACCCATTACACCTGCAATACACAAGCAATGAAAACATGCCCAAATTGCCCAACCATGGAAACGATTCTCAACCTCACACCACGACATATAGCGCTGTTGCAGTAAGAACAAAATACAGACTAAGTAGAGATGAAATCAATAAAAAAAACACCTCTTCACATCTTACAAATCAGAAAATCTGGGACAATCCACAAGACTTGGAAATAATACAATAGAAAGATCTGGGATATGAGTATGGACCTGGAGCTAGACACTCTGAAATCTTGAGAAAAACTGCTAGTATCTTTTAAGCAAGAATTCACGCCAAAGGAAAGTGTGATGAGTTCAATATTGATAAAGGAATTAGAAGGCAAAGGATTATCATCAAGCAGCCATTAAAGCACTGAGCTCTTGTGTAATCAGCTTCCGAAAGAGTGTGGGAATGCCAAGGCAAGCTCAATGAACTGGGCGAGAACAATACTGTGTCTTCTAGGAAACACTGGAATAGAAGAAAATGAAATAGCAGGTGAACTAGCAATGAAGGGTAGCTTTTTGGGGTCGGCAGATATCCTAAATTTCCTCCTGGAAATGGGTCTAAGTGAGCTACTGGTCTCTGAGTCTTCCCTCAGGAACTAAGGCGAAGTAAGGGGACACAATAGAGCTCTCAGGCCTCTTCATACATAAATAAATGGCGTGAATATCTACCAGAGGAACATTTCCATAGGATTCTAGGGAGTTTGATATTTCTATCTTAGGTCTGCGATGACATACACTTCCACCAGAGCTTGAGGATTTTTTTGAGCTATCTGCTCTTGACAGGTTCTATTCACGAAGGTTAGATATAAGTTTATTCAACCAAACTCCCTGTAGGTCCTCTAAATTATCGTCTAAAATATCTGTTTCTATTGAAGATTTGAAAAATAGAATTCTGTAAATGATTCTAAAACTCGTATTGTGTATATTATACTCGAACAGTATAATATTTCAACAACAACCGACCCGGACACATGAATGTAGAAAAAAAAAACAGTCCCCCAAAAAGTTGCCTAATTGATGCGTCGTTTTTGTTTTGCTTAATACGAGGCGAGAACATGGTTTGGCCATTAAAACGTCCGGTATATCGCAGTCCGATCTGTACTAGATAGATGATGGGCCACAAGACAAATTAAGTGCGACCCCAGCGGCCCACTGTGATCGAATCCTCTTACTAGAGCTTTGTTTTTGTTGATCGCTGATTAGACTCGACGATGGTCGTCTTAGTTGTATGCTGGGTGTGGTGAATTCAACGAATAATCTTATTAGTGTTTATTTATAAACGTTTTTTTCAGTTTTAGATTATTCTAATGACAATAAATTGTTGCTAAAAGGACCATGGAAGATTTTGAAACGTGGAGCTACTAGCTAATACCTTTGATATGGTTGTGATCTTCGCTAACAGCCGAAAAAAAAGATTCCTGTAATTTTACAGCTTTTGGCGGCATATTCAAAATTACTTTAATTTCAAATTTATTGCAAAAGGGCATCTATGGTCCATTTTTTGTGATATTTTATTTAGAGTTACTTAACATAAAATTGATACTACAAAAATAACAATCAAATAGCAAGTTAAATTGAATAAAATGTCAAAAAATGGATCATATAATGCATGAAGTGGGAAAAATAAAGCAGTAAGGAAGTTATAGTTCAGCGATTTTAGAAGTGACGGGACTCTGTAGGCGATAGTATCCTCGCACGTTCAAAGTGACATACCCAGGTTTAAACAAACCCCATTATTAAATTAACAATATTTTGTATTTGGTGTTCATTAGTCCAGCCAAAAAGAAAATTGTTAACAGGTTGGGAACAACTGGAAATGGTGGATAAGCGTATAATAAACGTAAAAAAAATTAATGCGTGAGCAGATATATTTGGAGGGCGAAAAGGAGTAGAATTTTGGATTATTGCAGTCTCCGGCGAAAGTTGACGTCGGAGAGAAAAGTGTACTATAGAAAAGTTGTAGATTATAAAAAGGTCTACAACTTTTGTGAATATTATTTTTCCATATAACCTCAAAATCTCCGAGAAAAATGCGAAAAACCGCTTTTATCGTTTTTTATTTTTCATTTACACAATAATAATTTTATTTTGACGAAACTTGGCGGAAGTATACCTTTTCATGACCGAAAAATTCACAAATTTTTTCAGATAAAAATATCAAGAGACTTCCGAGATAATCACGTTTCTCGGCCCAAAAAAATATTTTTCAAAATTCTCCTTTGGAAAATTGTCGTAGATACTTCATTCATGTTACCATTTTTCCGTCTTGAGTTATACTTTCTTGTGAAATTATAAAATAATACAGTTCCCATTTAGAAGCATGCTCAAAAATTGGAAAAATAAAAAAATGAATTCAGCAACCACCTTTTTTTAACTGAATGTTAATAATTTGTTCACATTTTTTAATAATTCTTAAAAACCAATTGCACTATTCAATTGTACGGAATTGTACGGCCTTAGTGTTATTATTTGATGCAAAACTTTATTACATATTTACCTTAACAATTGGTAAATTGATGAAACTACATAACTTTAAATACGTTTGTAAATTGATCATCTATTTCTTAAATGTTGCTTCTATTTGTAATTTCATTATCTCCTTCTTCTTCTTCTTCAATATCGCTCGGATAACCTGAGGATTCTTCTGATTATTGATTTTCAGTGATTAAGCAAAGGACCAATTATTTTCAATAATTCATCAGGTGAATTCGTCACTGGCATGAGTATTTTTGAATTATCAACAATAATTTTTTTCCTGCTTCACTTTCCAAGCCACGTTTGAAACTGGTAGAAAACTTTATAAGAGTGTTGTGTAGCCGCACCAATAAAAAATGTATATTTTAAGACGAAATTTAAACCGAATTTCGTTATCAATAACTAAGAAACAGGTATATTTAAAATTAAGGCTCGAACATGATTCTTTTTCTTTAGCCTTATCAAAAGCTGTCAAGGATTGGGTATTTTATTTTGTTTTACCTGTGTCCTCCACAAAATTATCGTTTTTACAGTTCTCTTCAGTTTCGTCAATAGCTAATTAATTTAACAGAAGGACGAATGTTCTGAAGACTCTTCAAGATAAGAAAAACTTTCGAGATAAGGTGGACATGTTTTTGTTGAACTACGAATCTTAAATGAATGTTTATAAGGGTCTTTAATGATCTCGAAGTTTGTGGAGGTGGTTCTAAAACAAGCCAAACGTTTCTTTTTTTTTGTCTTTTTCTTTCAAAGATACATTAAAAATAACCACATGGTTACGGATACGTAATAAGAATTATGGTTTATATATTCTTCGTGTTAAAAGATATTGAGGAATGATGATGGAGTGTGGAAAATTGTACAATGGTACTTATGTGGCTTCAGTATTCCACCTTTTAACAAGATTGGTTGGGTGACTATCCTCATGGCAATAGTTGAAATAATTTGGGGAAGATTAATAAGTTGGGAGAAGCAAATAATAATATTGGACATCGCCAATTGTCAAATAACTAACAATATCTTGATGATGCTATTTTTTTATTAAATTTTGATGGTTTTCTTGAGGTATCTCCAAAACAATAGTCCTATACCCATAAAATTAAAATGGGAACATTCTAGAAACTCCTTTTTCAGGAATCGGTTGAAAATGTGATTTAAAAAAACGGCTTCGTTGAATATGGAAGTGTAAGAAGGATATTTTGAAACTGCGTTTCACAACAGATTAAAAAAATATAAAAAAATAATTTTAAGCGTTTCTAATCGTTTTAAAATGACCACAACCGAATATTCTACAATAAAACATTATAATTCTCCTTATATCAATCACAACCAGTTAATGAAAAATATTTTCCGTGAACCAATATTCATTAACCGCAATTAATTACCACACACACAGACTTTTTTATGGTTTATTGCATCTTCTTATATTGAAAAAGATACAACGCCACGCCGAGCCACATACCGAATTATCAGTTGAAAATCGGCGCCAGATTTGACCGTCATCATTTTAGGGAAAGCAATTGTTAATGAGGTTCCAGAAAACCGGAGGTCTTGATTGTTTGCGGCTATCCTGTGCGGCTACGGTTATTAATGTCACCAAACCACGACCCTCATAAATGGGAGCGTTAAAAATGTTTATTTTTCCAAGCTTTAATAAACCCTCTGAACTGTGCAAGTTATTAATAAATTACATGTAATTATTTTGGTTTGAGATATAATTGAGGACATTTTTTAGAATTATTGGGGCTCTTTTTTGAAAAATAAAACCAATAGCTATTTATGCCATCAGTTACGAAATGCCTAAAAACTCACAAGTTACACAAAATTTCATTTCGTAACGTATTGCATACAAGATTTCTTCTCATTTTGAAGAAAGTGATAAAAAAATAAAATTTAATATAATGGATAAAAATTTGGAAAACATAAATTTAGTTTGTTGCTGTTACTTCATAGTTGTCTGAAGGATTTTAGCGAGATTGATATATTTTTAGTTTTATTTTTAAAAAATGAGTGATTCAAGTTCTGAAGAGCTACCAAGCGATATTGAAGAGGCAGCAGGTAATGCTCTATTATCAGTAATTCCCAAAAAGTCAAAGGCAGTTTATGATTTGGCATACGAAAAATTTGTTACGTGGTGTGATGAGAAGAAAATTAAACATGTTAATGAGAAAGTTTTACTTGCATATTTTGAGGGTAAGAAAGATCTAAAAGTTTCCACATTATGGACACTTTACTCAATGTTAAGGTCTGAACTAAATCTAAAAAGGAATATTGATATTAAAAAATATACAAATTTGGTAGCATATATTAAAAGGCAAGCGGACGGGTACAGTGCTAAAAAGTCAAAAGTTTTCATTAAAGAAAATTTTGCCAAATTTTTAGTGGAAGCTGATGACTAATTCTTTTTGTCACTAATTTTGAAAAACATTTTTCGTCACCAATTGCATAAAATTTTACTTTATGCAACTAGTTACAAAAAGTAAGACGTTTCATATTGTCAATCAGTTTTAAAAAGTGTCACTTTATATGTCAAAATTAGAAAAAGTTTTTTTGAATAGTAAAAATTTGTTGAGAGGTATTTGTAAATAGAATAGAATATTTTGACTTTCAAAGGCAGATGTGGCTATAATTTCGTTCCAAATGTACAGGCGCGGGGTTTCCAAGAAAATAAAAAAAATATATAAGAACCTGAAATTTCAAAGTATCTTGATTTGTACAAATTTCTATATCATGGACACATGAAAACATTTTCAAAGAGGGTTGATTTTAAATTAATTATTAATTATTGTTACCTTTCCAAAGAAAAGTATCAAAAAACGTTATAAACAGGTGAAAAATATGAAATGACGATCTTAATGAGTCCATAATAACTTTAGTTTCCAAAGGCTACCTAACTCGGCAAATATATTGGCAGTAAACTAGGAGTTAGTCTACTTTACGAATGCATGTTAATGCTACCAATAAAGCGAGTATATCGCCAATGAAGAATCTGGTTTCACATTATTATGGGTTCTCTTTACGACCAGTTTCAACTTAATATCATAATAAATTCAACATATGTGAACACTATTTTTTACGGCCGAAAAAGAGATAATGATAACCGAAATCGTTTATAAAAGCTTTTAGTGACTGGTTTTTATGTCGTTTTCTACCATTAAAAATTAAAGTTTCGCATTCTTTTATTCCGATATTAAGTTTCCTCACAAAGGAGATCCAATTCTTCAGCTACTTCATTTAATAATTATAATTTTCTTCACCTTTTATTAATATATTTATCTTAATTCCCTGTAGTTTATATTAACATTTATAGAACATAATCATGCCATCTATGTGCAGTACCTCAAACTAAGCCACTTTCAGTTCTTATACCACAAATCTACAAATATTTAACTGTTTTTATAAATCGTGAAGGGTAAATAATTGAAAACCACCCAAAAAAAACAAATTCTGTAGTAGTTAGGCCTGTCTAGGCTAAGGTTTTTAACGAAAGGGGAAGAAAAACAACAACCCTTACAATATTATATGGACCTGGGAATTGGAATTAGAAGTTTAGGCATTACCGATCTAGACAAGGAACTCTAGAATAAGAGAAGAGCACACATACTTATCTTTTCGATTTATAAAATATACGACATATGTGGAGCTTGTAAAGAACTTGAGAGATGGTACAGATGAAGCTGATCATCACTCAACTAGCTGAGATTTGAAGCCCGGCTAGATTAAGAGGAAAGCCACATAAAAAACAGCATTTCAACTTTTCCAACCGTCTTTTTTCGAGGATAGATATAGTTTATAGAATGAAGTAGTAATGACAAATCTATTCCCGCTTCGAAGGTATTCATTCAACAAGTTAAACAGATAATCTCCATACGAGCGAAAGAATTTTATAGTCGTTGTATTAGATAAGAAAATTATTCTCGGCTTAATGGACGTCTCTAACACATTATCGCAACATTCTTGTGTGTGTGTTTGTGTCGTGATTTTGAATTGGAATATAATTAAAATAAATTATGAAATCGTAAGCATTAAAAACAGTTTCAACGGACTAAATCCTTAACTAGTATTCGCTTGGAATGTTGATGACGACAGTTAGGAAATGGATTGAGAAAAATTATTTTTCCTACGGTCGTGCGTAAAACGACTAATTACCACGATACACTTACTCACGGTACGCTGATTTCTACTCCAAATCGCGTCCGAGCCTCGCAGTTACGTCACGCGGGAACCAGAAATTTACACTCATCTCTCACCTGTCTTTCGATTCATTGTATTTTCATGCATTACAAGGTGTTGTTAGCTTTAATTTCAATTTTACTTGAGTTGATTCGTTTATTTGGAATTTTATTACCCACTAATTTACTGTTATTAGTGTTATTTAATACTGTTTTATAATATAAGGCTATTTTTGTTTTGTAACGATTGAGGGAAATTAATAGGAAAATCAGTTTTTAAAACTGCCTGAAAAAACTGGACAAGAATATGTCAAAATTAACAAATTTCAATAAATGATTCTAAATATAAGCTTTTTCTACTCCTATACTATAAATTATTAATCAAATGCCTCGGTGCTGTGGAGTTTTCTCTTCCCTCAAAACTTATTTAAGGGAAGCTTCTAGAGAGACCAAATATTTTGTCTTAGCGCTCATTGCGCAACTCCATCAGTCAATAATAGGTCCCCAGATCGGATAAGAATAATAATTTTCATACCTTCAACAGCAAGATTTAACAAATAAGGGTGTTTCTGCCCTACCCAGCACAATATTCTGGGAGGTCTATCATAAGCCCCATATTTAAAAATCGTAATCTAATTGTATATTCTTTGTTAAATGATAATCTATTTTGTAGAAAGTCAAAGCCACAAATTTTAATACATTTATCTTGATATCGCTTGTACGGTAGTAGATAATGGAATTTACATATGTTTCATTGTCACTATTTTTTTTTATTTAGAACAGATTTACATCTTTATGTTTCCGCTTAGAAGCTAGCGCATAAATATGTTGTGGTTGTTTCTATTAGCTTAACATTAAATATACAAACGTCGTTAACCTAAACATATATTAATAAAATTACCTTGAAAAGTATTTTGTTGTATCAAGTTTGATATAGAATTTAATATCATTTAAAATGTGAAAAGTGCTACTACTACTAGATAGCGGTTTTACTTGTATAACCAATAATCAAGAAATAATTTACCGAATTTTTTCCAGACAAACTATTGCTCGGACGAAAGAAACACGAGAAACCCTTTTTGCTGCAAAAAGTATTTTTATTTTTCTCTACCTTCCTCCCAGCGCGAAATATTAAAAAATTAAAAAAAAAACAAGTTTTTTGATGTTTTTTTTTCTAATTTGGGAAATCGACTGGTAAACTTTTTTTTATATTAATCTACAAACTTTAAGGCACTTATGAAAAAAAAATTAGTTGTTACCCCTATCGTCTGGTCTACATGGTCTATCCCATATTTGTCTAACAATAGTTTTTTTTTATTTTTTCAATGACTATTTACCGCTCAAAATGAAAATAAAAACATTTCTAATGATCTACTTTTGTAATAATGATAGCCATTCCCACGTTGTCACATGATCTTCGTTAAACGAAAGGTATTGGTGAGTACCCGTTGACATAAGTACGTCCTAAACCACATAAGTTAAGACAATTGCAACAGCCATTGATGCTCAAGTGGTTTATTATGCACCTTTTACTTAGTGTCATACTCTATAGGTGGCACCACGTACTTGGTAGTTAGAATGCGCGATTTCAGGCTAGTCACTTAGTATTTCTGGTGGGAAAAGTTAGCTAGTTGATAGTGTATGGTATACGGGAAGTCTCAACTTAAAGAGCTGCTCCACAGAAACTTAAGAAGTTCATACATTCGGAGACTGTGTTTTAACAAATACGCATTGTTTTTGTTTCTTGTATGTAAACCCTTTTGCGCAATATATTCACAGTCAGAACTTACCTCAGGTCTATTGGCACTTACTAAAAATTGCTATTCACGGCAAACCAATGGCCTATTCAAAATTTATAAGATACCTCAATGTATTTAAACATTATTTGCATAATATCCCCGAGCTTATACAATTTATCCAATAATTTGTGTGGAAGCTAAAACATTTATGATGTAGGTAGGCTTCATTGTCATTATAAAATCGGCATGAGGTTGACAGCGTCAATAAGTATTTTAATATTTCATGATTATAAGTTCAATTGTTACTTTTATACTAATGCTACTAATCCCATCAAAATCCCTTGCAATTACTATAGAACTAAATAATATCATCCATTACGAATAATGTGTTGTCTATTTCGAACGTAAGTACATTTAACAGGTTTGTACCGGTTGCTCCATTACTTTCCACACACAAAATGTAACTGAAACTCAACGAAAGTTTGTCTGTACCTTTACTATTCATTGGTAAATTAATCTAAAGCAATAAGAGTCTACGGGCTAGGAGCCAATCACTCTAAAAGCCTGGGAAAGTATCTTCTAATCGCAAGTTTTAGCCATGAAAAAGTGTGCCCAGTTCAATATTAGCGGAATAAATAGAAGGAAAATGATTATTATTACGTGAGATAGACAACTGTTTCGACTAAGGGACTCTTAATCTCATGGTCGTGGGTTCGAGCCCCACGTTGGGCGCCAAAATGTATTTTTATATAAACTGAAGCTTGTCATTTATGATTTCATAAAAAAATGAGTAGAAAGAAGTGAGGTACGGCAGATCTTTTATGAATGACATCCCAATATACATCGTTCAATTGCCATCTTCACAGACAGCCAAGCAGCGCTGAAGGCACTCAACTCCGTAGAGGTCAATTCTAAGCTAGTATGAAATGGCCAAACATGGCTCATCGGTGCCATTCGTTGGGCCGGAACCCTTCTGCGGCGTTGCAAAGACCATAACAAGATGGGAAACAAAGAAGTGGGTCGCCCACAAATCTCGGAAATGGTGGAGGACCTCACCAGAACAGAGGCAAGCGAAACAGTTCATATTAGAACACTCGCCAAAATTTACAGCAGATCTGATGGCCAAAGATAGGAAAACTGTCAAAGCTGTAATGGGTCTGCTAACTGGGCATTGTGAGCTCAGACATTTAAAGCTGATGGGATTGACAAACAAAGATATGTGCAGGTTTTGTCACCTACAAGAAGAAACGGCAGAACACATTCTGCGATAGCCTAGGGCCTAGGCCTAGGCGAATAAAAGCCATTGGCAGAAAGGTTCAGTCTCCACACTAATAGATTTTTTTAAAAGAGTCAGGCTGGAGAATGTAATCTAGAGTTTAGAGGATCACAATGGATCTGTGGATTAGGCCAAAAGCCACCTCATAAAATCTAATCTAATCTAATCTACATACATCGTAGATAAGGGATACACTGAAAGACTAAGACAGAGAAATTATTTATGGAGAAAATCTAATTTTCTTGGTTCTTATTTATGTTATTATGATTTCATCGAAATCTCTTAAGCATAATTATTATCAGCATATAGACCAAGCGAGGGGTAGCAAGTTGGCCTTTCTCTATACCTACACTTGCTTTAGCACTCCTTACTCCTTTTTATTCACTACTAGTATTCGGTAGCACTATTATCAATAGTTTGAATTCTAATGATTGATGTAATATTGGTCCAAATGACACTTTATTTTAATTGTATGTATAATATCAATAATCAACGGAATTGAACTCTATTTAAATTTTATAGAAAACGTCAGAGTGGAGTATTGCAATTGTTTGTATAATTTGCACACGATATTGCCATTTAGTCGAATCACGTGATAACTTAAACATCGTCTGTATGTTCATTAATTGCATAATTTGAAGGAGATGTGAAGTTAGAAAAAATAGTGTACGCTTCACCTACGCAAAATCTTGTTATTGATTTACATAGGTACTATTATACATGAATAAATTTTTTAATAGTGATAAAATCACGTATTCCGTTATTCAAATGTAACCGTTATGTTTTGTTAATATTAAAACATTGTACAACTCATTATTCCTCACCTCATTTCGATCATAAGTCTAAAGCACACTAACAGTATAGCATATCCGTGAAACAATAAAGAAATATCAATAAGAACGGAAGTGTTGGTTATGTCCGGTATAAGTGTAACTTTATACAGTACCAGATTTAATAATTTTCCGTTGTTTTTATTACATCAAATTTTTAGTGTATAAAAAGGTTCAACTTTCATATATTTAGTTTATCGAAATGCTTGACCTTGAGTGCGTAATGGAAGGAATTTCCAGCTCCGCATATTTTGCGGAGATGATTGGATGAGGTGTCTGATCTCTGATCTGATGAGCTGGGAGGGTGGATCACAAGACCTCATTGGGCAGGATATGGTCTCAACATAGTTAAAAAAAATTAAGTATATTCCGCATACAAAACCTTGCCTGTGCCATCAGTTTAAGCTGAACAACGTTGAAGAAGCTGCTTTAGGATCAAATTAAGATGACGTTTTGGTGAAATAGTCTTTTGATGTAGATTCCCCATGTATGCCAAATAGACTTCAACTTCAACTTGTATATAAAATAGGTTACTGTTTGTAGAGTTAGAGGGCTCGAATCCAAGATTTATTATCTGGTCTGTACCTGTGAACTAGCAAAGAGGGTGCCTGGAACACAACTTTGGGGGACCAGAATATAATAGTGCTAGATTTAAATTAGTCTGAATGTTTTGAGGTCTTTTCTCCTGATACCTTTTTAGATTTATTGTGGTACCTACTCTTTATCCAGAACACTTTCCTCAGCCGCACTTTCCCAATCAACTCCCCTAGCTCTAAAAGTGAATCTTCAATTCAGTAGCTATTTCTTTTTCCCTTGAATTGACAGAATCTAAACATCAGTTTTGAACACCTCTTGAGCTTTAAGTTCCTAGTTAGCAGACTCATCAAAGTTTTGATAAAATTCCAGACCTTAAGTACTTGAACAACTTTGATAAAAGTTTAATTATGAAGTGGATCACCAACCTTATCCTGATGATTTTTAGTCGTATTTGCAGTGCTGGGAATTGGTCAAACCTAGTCTGGCCATTTAATATACTTTTTCGTTTCCCTTCTGGCGCTTGTGTTGTAATTTTGCTACGGTTAACCGGTATATACTAGCTTTAGAGAGATGGAATCTGCTGTGTCTATATTAAATACATTTTTTTTATTAGAACTTAAGTGCCTCGACAACTATGGCCATTGGCACTGTACAAAAGACAAAAAGACATATTATAAATACATACACTATCTTAAAACATAAAATAAGTAAAATACTCGGTAAAATATCAATCTAGTTTATATTTTGTGGTAGAGGTTAGTTGATTTGAGGAATTTCAATGTCTTTGGAATTTCAGTAGTGCAGTTGAAAAGCTCTCAGGTTTGGTCTTAGGTCTAGGAGCTTGTATTTAATGGTGTATTCCTGGCAGTCTGTGAGAATATGTTTAACGGTTAAAGCACTATTGCAGTGACGGCAGACGGGAAGGTTTTCAGAAGACATCAAGTAACCATGTGTGTATCTGGTATGGTTGATCCGCAATCGTCTAATGACAGCAGCTTCTCTTCTGGTTAAGAAATCGAGGGAGAGACAGCCGATTAATGTTTATATATTGTAAAGAGCTGTTTTGCTGTTGTGCCAAAAATTTTGCCAGGACTCCTTGACGGACTTTTTGAATAATAGTTTTATGTCATTTGGGAGTTGTAACGTTGTTGTGGTGATGGAAGAAGAGGCTTCTTTAGCATGGTGGTCAGCGTTTTCATTGCCCGTAATTCCAATGTGAGATGGGAGCCAGATAAGACAGACTGTTACATCACGAGCTGAGAGAGTTTGATATATGCCATGGATATTTTGAATTATTGAATGGTCAGTAAAGATAGTATTGAGTGAATTAATTGAGGAAAGTGAATCGGTACAAATGGCGACGCGCTTGACAGGAGAAGAGATTTGCTTGAAAGTTCGTGGTTGGTTGTGACGGAGCAGCCAACACCAAAAGAAGTTTTTGAGGCGTCCGTGTAGAGAACTACATCATAAGGTGTTTTTTCTAATATTTCCAAAAATGCTTTCTTTATAAGTATGTTGGGCGATTCATGTTTATTGAACTTGGTAAGGGAGGTATTGAATAGAGGAAGTTGTTTAGTCCAAGGAGGGATATGAGGTTGGGGGAGCGGAGTGGTCATTGAAAGGTCGGTATTCTTAAGTAATGGGAGAAGAAGACGTTCAATAGATTTTACGCTACGTTTGGAATTTGTTTTTGTCACAAATAGTATATTAAAAAAATATAAATATAAGTCCAGCCCTGCATACAGGTGTAACACGTGTCAAGCATGTGTCTGCTAACGGAAATTAACCGTGAATACAAATCACAACGTGTTGATTCCATCTACTGACAGTTGTACTCTCTGTGTCGCAATTTGCAGCTACTTTGTCATTGGGACATTACTAAACTGTTTTGTTGAATACTATCGCATATATAGTGGATGATCCATTACCTAATCGAATACAGTTGATGTATATGTGCACTCTACGGAGAATTTCATGTATATACATCAAAATTTTTGAACGTTTTATGGGATTTCCATTTTTGAAGCTTCGAATTTTAATGAATGAACCACTTATTTGTTTCCGGGGCTACTTTTACGCTTCAAACGCACTCTGGTGGTCTTGAAAACAGGGAATTTGACAGCAGCTCAAGCATTTCCAAATACCTGTAATAAATATGGAGCTACAAATAGCAAATTGTTCTAATGTTTACTAGAAATTCAATATAATGAATGAAATTTTCATCAGTTTTGAAAGAATTTTGGTAAATAATCGTTTTGGCAGTGAAATTATTCATGATATCGGGTATTAAAACCTCATATCTTTATAAATTTTGTATTTGGAAATTTGCATTTTATTGAAAAACATCTGTTTCCAATTGAGCCGGTCATCAATAACAAAAAACGAATGGATTCCAATATTAACATTAACATGAAAACAACTATTTATCGATAACAAATTAGTAAATATTATTTATAGCGGCTATTTCCATTTTAGTATGAGCTATATATTTTTATACTAGACAGAATGACATTAAAATTTCATACCAATTCCCAATATAGTTGAGGTAGTTATTTTATTTTTAGTTTAAATGAAAAGCTCACAAAAATAATAATAATTTTGGATTATTTATTGAATGACAGGAATCGTTTTTAATTACTTGACATGAATAATCCTCTCATATATATCATATTCTATTTATTTATTTTAATTTATGAGATTACAAAATAATATCTGATCTTCATTAATCGTCATATATGGATACAACTTTTTTAACAACATTTATAATTTTTTTTTTACTATTAGCTGTGAGGTTGACAATTATTATTGCTTCGTCTAGCCAACTGAGAAGTTGAATTTCTTTATATTAACCTAGGTCAATGGTGGACAAATTCAAGTATTTTGAGAATTCAGGGATAGTAGTTCAACAAAAACTTGTGCAGCATAATTTTGTATACCCAGGAGATTGTCTTTAACATGGAAATTACCTATCAAGATGAAATTATTTGAATAAAAAAGGCCACTAGTTTGAAATTCGCGCCCAATGAAACCAGATAGTTGTTTTAATTACACTATTTAAAGTTTAGCGCCAATGAAACAAAAGTTGTTCAATTTCGCTGATGAAATTATGATGTTGAATGACGTAAAAAAGTGAATAATGTAGGTTCTTGCCAAACTAACCAATAAATTTGGAGGTAACCTTAGCCAGTTCGCAGGGCCTTGTTGATATAAAGAAAAGAATTTACTTAAGCAAAACTAGTAAAAAAATAGAAAAAGTAATTTTAGGGCACCACTAATTTTCTTTCCTAAAAGAAAATTAGAAAGAAAATCAAATCTAAAGGTCAGCTAACTTTTAATCTGTTTAAAAAAAGAAAGAACTTGAAGTTTCTGTATAATAAATAAAAGTAAAATAATAAATAATAAATAAAGTGAAAAAAAATTATATAATTACAGTATCTGATGAAATTTACACTATTAAAAAAAAAGTGTTAGTAGCAAATACAACAAAAAAAATACTTAGCACTATAATACAATTGTTTGAAGATAAAGATGATGCGATGTAGGTACTACGGATTTACTGTAGGAACGGTATTTGGGAAACTTTTTAGTTTAACTGGAACTGTGACCCAGAGGCTTGTTTGCCACTCAGGAATCTATGATCCAGAAAAATTTCTCGTCAAACCAGAACCTGTGTCCCAGAAACAGTCAGACTCTCCAGAAACTGTTTTATGTGCAAGTAAACTGTTCTCCCAGGAACTGTGCTTCCTAGGAACTGTTAATCCCAGGAACTGTGCAGTAATCCAGATAGGTACTTTAGGGATAACGGCAGCCTATTAGTTTTTGTTTAAACTTTTGTTAAAATAATTACTTGGATTACTGCACTGTTGTTGTATTGTCGACAAACGATGAGAGAAGACCTGCTGGAAGCTTTCTCATCCTTATTTAAAGATCGTTCAAAATTTTAAATTTCGCGGTAAAATACTTCTATAGAATATTGATTTTTGGTCCACTAGTTTATTCCACCACAAATCACAAAAGTGAAATAATTTATTAAATATTTGAATGAAATAATTTAAGGAAATATACCTATATATACTATTCCTCCAAAAATTAAAATTCTGAAGTGATAATTGCACATTTTCAATATCTGAAATGTTAACGTTTCACCAACCAAAAATGACTGATGACATAACGAGTACGTTCATAATTTATCGAAAATTGACAGTGTACTTGTCAGTCAGACGACGGGGTAAACGCTTCTCGTGGTGCGTTTGTGAATTATTTTTTATTTTTGTCTTTAATTTGGCCAATAGTGGAAAAAATTGTATTGGTATACACCATGGTGGTGAAAACATTTATAAGCCTCGCACCTGATTGTGGTGGTCTTCACCACTTTGGTCTATTGTATAATACACTATTAAGTAACTTCAATGAAAATAGATTTTTACGCAAACTAAGCCATTCTATAGTGCTAGAGCGGATTATTTGAAAGCATATTTTATTTAAACAAGTAGATACATAGAGTGTTGGAATACAATAATCCCAAAACTAACAGGTGTTTATGCTGGAAAGAGATGTTTTGTTTACAAAATACAAATTATATGTGACATTAAATAAAATTAATAAATATACTTTTTTCTTTATGAGATACGTTGAAATTCTTACATTTATTATTCATGTTAAAACAGCATGATAGAAAGACGTTTTGAATAATTTTATGAAAAATATGAGCACCTGCTTACGGTCCAGATTTGGTATTTGACACCTGCGTATCCTTACCTAACCTACTGTAACCGAAGTCAAAAATATTTATTTAAAAAATATCTTAAATAGTCGTTCCTTGAATGCATCTTAAAGGCTACTTCGCTATTGGATGCATTAAAGAATAGTTAGCTTCTTCAAGACCTCTCTCTAAATCGCGTATACTTTCCCCCCTTTGATCCAGTGAGGACACCAAGGATGTCTGTCAGTCTGTCATTGTGTCTTGTGTCCTTTAATGACTAGCTCTGGTGGTTGTGGTCACGTGTCGTTTTTAATTCGTAACTGAGTGGTCCTTTGCCTTCTTTAGAGTTGACCCTTATGGATTCCTGGCTCTTTTTTTATACCGAACTTCCTCGGTGATTTTTCTCTCGCGGTGCTCTTTTTTGTCCACCTTGTTGTTTTTTTTGTTCACCTCGTTGTTTTCTTTTGTATTTTTTATTTTTTTTGGTAAGTTTTTATTTTATCTTTTTATATTGTATAACAGATCAGTTGGACTTAAAGTGAGGGCACATCCATTACTCACTCCTTTGTGCTAAGGTATAAGCGAGAATTTACAATTAATTTGTTGAAATAACTTCTCTGTAAAACAAAACGTAGACATGGTTACATTAAAAAAAGGAAAAAACTCATTAGGAAAGTATAAATAGATGAAAACATTAATACCAAGCTGGTAAGTGAAATATCCCTTGTTTCCTAGTAAAACAAGAATTCTAATTTTTTTATTTTCACCTCGATAAATTAAGGCAGCCGAAACTCAGCTGCCGCTCGAAATTTATTAGAAATTTTCTTGTAGTTGAGTAGTCGAAACAATTTTATGACTTTTTTTCTTGCGGAACATGTGTCTTGACAATGTATCATTTTCTGGCGACCGAACACTTTGGAATTCCTCGAGATTTTTTTCTAACTTTCCTACCCGTGAAGAGAACCGAATTGAAACATTCATATGAACAAGCTAGTGACTGCGTGTGGTGACAAAATTATTAGCTATGCCTACCGAAATATAGACAGTGGCGTTCTTATATAACTTTACAGGCTCTTACACGATGAGCTCGCACTATCTATATGCTGAAGATTATTCAAACCATTTCTCTTAAAATTGGCATCAAATATCTTAATTTTTTTTTTAACGAAACAACCATATTTTTATTCTCCCACTTAATCCCAAGGACGAAAATAAGGGTATAGTCAAATGCAGTCATACGATTCAACAAAGACATACTCACCGTTTTTGTTTTCTTCTATTGCGTTTAATCATAACTTCCAAATAAAATCCGTAAGATGAATAAGACAGACTTATGCAATTTTGATGGGAGAAAAAAGAATATGTATTTAGTTTTCAGCGATTCTAAAAAGTCTTTCACCAGCGAAGTTTTTATTCAAATGTCAGTTATGTCACTTTGACAATTCAAAGTGACAATATGAATAATAAGAAGCAATTTTCCGGTATTTTGCATCCCCAAGCAAAAAAAATGGTACTTAATCTGATAGATTATTTCGAGAATAAATGAAAAAGTGGAAATTCGTCAACCAGTGTGCAGGAAACATCAACCATCAATATTTTTCTCCGGATATATTTGTAATCTAACATTTTGGTAACCTCTGTGTCTTCTGATTTGATACATATGGTTAGTGACCTTTGAACCCGCTCGATAAGAGCGTTTTTGACTATACCTACTTCATGCGAACTTTCCTATACCTTTTAGCATTTTTGAGATATTTCATATATTCAAAAATAATAATTATTTCAGCTTTATTATTGCGTAGACTGCTCCACTTACTGAATACTTTACAGAGGTATTTAATCTTGGAATGGAAAATGATAGAAAATATACCAACCACGAGATATGGTACTACGATCAATGTCTTCTAAGATACAAAATGAGATGGCGTAGACGGAGTTATTGATAGAATAATTGAAGCTCAAATTAATATTTTTTTTTATTAAAGAAAAATAAAGCGCATCAACCCTTTAAGTTATTATCGCTACCAAATGAACAGTACATATTAAGTACTACTATAGTATAGGCATTGTCTATAAAAAGATATAGACAATGGTATGGGTATAAAAAACAAACAATTTTTGTGATTAATTTAACTTTGTGTAGAAGCTGAATAGCACGTAGATAAGCTACCAAGCTTTCCATATTGTAATCTTCTCCTAGCAATTGGTACATAGTAGGTGGAATGTTAAAATGTAACTCTTTGCTGTGAAAACAGTCTATCAACACATGCCTCACTGTTAATGGGACTTGACACACTGTACAGCGGGATTGTTCTGATTTCGACATTAAATGCTCATGGGAAAATTGGGTGTGACCTATTCGAAGACGGGTCAGGATAGCCTGTTCTTTACTGGTTTCTGGAACGGCTTTCCACGGTTTAACTGTTCTATTCACTTCTCTAAGTTTATCGTGTGATTGGGACCACTGGTGTTGCCAAGCGTTGTTAACCGATGTCTTAATAAATAATTTAAAATCTGTCATCGTAGTCAAATTATTATTGCTCTCAGTTAATGCCCCAACTTTTGTATTCCCATTGTATAAGTAGAAAATAATATTCAAATCTCCTGTTTTATATGTCAACTTTGTGTTTCTGCCTCCTTTTCATAACCATAACTTATAATAGAATCAAAAATAATTTGTACAGTATTTAACTAGGTATTCGAATAATGCAAATGTACAATTACCAGTTTAGTAACTTTGCAACTTTGGGTAAGTAGCAGAACATCTTTTCTCTTAGTCGAGAAACACCAATCGCCCCCTACACAGGCCTTCATAAATATGTATGATCTCTGGAAAATTATACGTGTAGATGTGCGATAGATATCAATATGCATGTAAACATTCCACACCCCATGTTTCCCGTGAATTATTGGCCTCCTAGATCGGTATGTAACGTCCTGGAATTGTGACCATTTACCTCAGCTTTTCTCTATCTCTTTCTCTCTTTCTATTAGACCAGTACTTTTGATATTATTCGCTTTCGTATTAACCAAAAATGTACTTAAAATATTATTAGATCTTAATTCAAACTGCAGCATACACGGTTAAGATGTCAAAAGTTTTTTGAAGGAGGATGGCATTTTGTTTCTTCATTTCAAAAAAAGAATCCTTTAGTTACAAATAGGATATCATTATTAATGAAAAATACCTTTATTAAGTGACGAAAAACTATTTAGAAGCCAGTGTTTGAATTACACAGATTGGTCAATTCTCTTAAGCGTCTGAGAGCATTTGTGGGGTTGGCAGTCGATGTCTTCTATCCAGGATTCTGAACACAGAATCTATAATCTCCGTGATCCATAGTTTGAGCATTTTGTTGTGATTATTCAGGGGTGCGTACTCAATGACATATTAATATAAATTTTTCCGTTGAACTATCGGCCTAAAGTTTTCAAAGTCTCAGTGTACAGAGGTTTTTTTTTTAGTTTTCTTCACTTCTTACTCTCACGACTGCTATGCATCAAGTATTTTATTATATGCTGTACTTGTAATACCATGCTGAAAATCACAAAAACAGTTTATTCAAAGCTTATGGAATTTCTACATTTCTGTGAATAGTTTTCATTTGAAAAGGAAACGAAAAAGATATTTTAAATGTTATTGATCAAACCGTTATCAAAAAAGTAATTATTGACAATAATACTTGGAAATTTACATCAGTCACTTCAAGTGTACCTCAAGGTTCTGTCCTCGGGCCTCTTCTTTTCTCAATTCATATTTTTCATGTTTTTAAATGTTTGATTGAATTTAAATTACGTTAATATACAGAATATGCACAACTGTATTTTGGCTACTCAGATAATAAATCGGGATTTAAATGCTGTTGTGTTTTGTATATACAACTAATCATAGTCTATCTCTTGATGCTAAAAAATGTAGTTCACATTGTTCTTATAATTCTTTGATGCTGGTTATCAGAAATAAACCACTGAAGTCTGTAGATAGTTGCAGACATTTAGGAATAGTTTATGATTGTAGCTTTTATTTTCAAGGGCACGTCAACTTTCTAGCATCTTTGTATCTTTGCCAATGCCATTTTTAATATCACGAAGCCTCTTAACGAAATAAACAATGTTAATTAGCATTAAAATGATAAAAATCGGCATTTGTTCCCGGTGTATATATTTTGTTTTGACCTCAGGTGTTACAACAAACTGATATAATTGTTAAGTAAAAAAAGAAAACAAGGGCTACAGAAAAATAAAACGGAAATGACCACGTACAGATGTAAACACGGTGACAATGTTTCTTTTTTTTAGCCGGATGTCACATAAGTTTTAAGAACCGGAAATGGGCACCTTAATAAAAGATTTGCGCATTTGATAATCAACCTCGTAGTTAGTTCATTACACCTCAAGTTTTATAGAGGATTGATGTTCTGTTTTACTGTTATACAACAAAGTGAATGAATAATAAATAATATTGATTGTGTCATATTTTAAAGACAATGGATAGTTTTAATATTGACATAGTTTTATTAGTAATTCAGTTCATTAAATGTTTATACACATTACATCTAATAGTCAATAAACTTCCCTTCCCTTGTCCCAATTTCAAATAAGACTTTTCTCAAGGGTCATTTCCCTACAGTTGTGAATTAGTGAATTAGAAGTCAAAGTTAAAAAGAAATTTTAAAACAATAATTTAATTTTGCTGGATATGAAGCAAACAAGATACACTGAGAGAAGAGTTATTTATAGACAAATAAACTGATTTGTTTGACCCCCTTTGTTTGAAACTAACATTGCTTATTTATTATTAAAAAGCCATATTAACGTGAAAATATTGGTAAATGTTGATATAAAAAATCTTCAATAATATTCCATCACTTTAAAACAACAAATTAAATATTCATTGTTAATCATTTGAAAGTTTTGACAGAAAGTTAAATTTTTTAAATAAGCCTATAGATTATTAGCCTCAAATAAGATCTACTTTATACCGAAAAGATAAGTATTTCAGTATAATTGTACATTTATTGTTACGAGAAAAAAAACTTATTTGCTACAAATCACATATTTCTTCACCCTTCCCTATTATATTATATTTTACCGATACAATACATTTTTTTATGATGAAGAAATGTCATTCTGCCATAAAGTAATTTTTTTATGATAAAACAATATAGTTAACTTGCAAAGGTAAGTATTTGTTATTGGAAAACTACTTTATTCAATTTAAATGCTTTCAAAGATTAATATAACTATTTTGTCATTATACCTCAATGAAATAAATGTTGTTTGAGACAAATATGATACATTTTTACAAAAATAAATGTTATTTTCGATATAGATAACTCATTTTATTGATGACAATGAATGTTTTTATCCATCAACAATATTACTCTCCGAACTTGAAACAAATCCATTCTTAACGACAGATCAAATATTAGTTAGGCCATATGGAAAATCATATTTATTTGACATAATAAGATTTTGATTGTCACAAATAAATCTTTTTCTCGGTGTAAGTGCTTTCAAAGTCGCTTGTCTGTCCGAGAAAATTATCATTGTTCTATGTATGTTCTATCTATCTAAGCTTGGGTTGTTGCTCTATTCCAGTGATGTGTCGACTTCGAGACACACTAGAATAATAACTAATAAAAAACTTTCGAAAACAAACTAGACTTCCACAAATATATTGTTGTTGGAAATACAAGAGAATATCCCATTCTGTCGACTACCTTTTGAGCAGAAGTTAATAAAACTCCGCGATTCAAAACGTTACAGCACCAACGACCAACTTATTAAATTTAATATTCCATAAAGTTAAACAAATTCATAAGCAACACAAGAAACAGACGGCATGGAGGCCAAGTTTTGATTTATGCTAGAAGATTTCCTGGGCGCGACAATTTCGCACACAAGGGAAGGGTTGGGAATTTTATTAAAACAACTTGTTAATTCAAAACGTCGAGTGTTGAGAACTTTCCTCGAGACGTATTGCTTATAGTGTGAGAAGTAAAACTTACTACAACTTTACGTTTACTTGTTGGAAATCAAGACGGCGTGGCGAGAGTCGACGAACTTTCCAGAAATGATGTTAGGGATCAGGGATTGAAAAGTGAGACGGAAGCACCATACCCCCCACGCAATAAGTTATAGTAATTAATATACATCAACGCATAAATGCATTAATTAAAATGGAGTTGATAATTATTGAGGCAAGTGTTGCCTCCTTCTACTTGAATTATTTCGGAGTCGAACATTTTCATATTCTCAACGAATTACAGTAATGTTTTATTGTTTTTTCAATAAAAACAGTAATTTATACAACAATAATATGGAGTGACCATTATTTACTCACTCGAGAAGCTTTATATTGGAGTTAAATACGTAATTTTTTCCATTGCATCGATTTTTTATCAACCCCTCATCATTTTCCCAAATTCTCGAGTGAATTCCGATGGAGCTTGCGACGCAGCTTGCAAGCACAACTCGAGATTGGAACTTCAGTTTGTTGCAATCCATAAAAGGAGTTGTAGTTTCATAGACCATATTAGCAAATATCTTCTGTAAGTTCCTTGTGGCATTATTTATTATTTTTTCTCTTATTTTTTGGGAATCAAACCACAATGAAGTTTTTTGTTTCTTTTTATTTCGACGTTTCGTTTTTGGTCCCTATCTGACACAACGAAAAAAATATGACAACTAGACAATCAATAATATTTTGAAGTTTAAGACTACAAAACTTTGTTGTCAAATTTTATTAAGGTCCATTCATAGTAGATCACATCTCTGGTAAAATGTGAAAGAAAATATTTTATTTTATGACATTCTAACGATATGATAGTCTACTAGAAATAGAATCCAGTGAAGTGCACGTTCCAGGTACGGTTTTTATTGGGAAAGCGCTTTTTTTCCGCTTATTTTGGAAATGTTGTTAATAAAACGCGTTTGTTCTTACTTTTTTGTGTATGATTATTTTTGTTTTCAAAACATGTATAACTCAGTTTGGTGATTTTGTGTATTGAAGTGTGTAACAACTATTCCAATGATAAATCATAAGAAAACCTGGATGAAAACTTATGATGCTATCCCGATAATGCAGGTAATTGTTTATTGGAAATTTCTCTTTCTAACATTGGTAACCAAATTTGACAATATTCGGCTGAAATACTAGCTACACATTTATCTGCATTCAGTTGTATTTTAAAGCACTTTCTTTGATTTTTCGTCTTTTATTATTGGACTCTTTCAATATTATTTTTGTCGAATCCCATTGAATTTTATGCCCCTCTTCCCAAGCATGTTTACAAATACCTGACTTAAAGAACTCTCTATCTTTGATAAATTTTTTATGTTCACTTATTCGGACTTTCAATGGTCTGTTTCACCTAAATATAATTTGTCGCATTCACAAGATATCTGATATATGCAATTTTTTGAAGATTGTTCTTCATTTTTTGGTTTTGTTTTTGTTAGTATAGATCTCAACGTATTGTTAGATTTGAAGCTAGTTCGAATATTGAATTGATTACCAATTTTCTTAATTCCATCCGATAAACCCTTAACATACGGTATTGTCAAGTTTTTAAAAATTATTTTAGCTGAATTATTAATATTATTGTTATTATTATGGGGTATTAACCATGAGCCCTTCTCTATATTCTTAATTTCTTTATTTACAAATTCTGCCGGGTAATTATTGGCAATTAAAACATTTTTTAGTAGAGTTTTCTCTTTTGTGAAATGATTATCATTAGAACAAATGATTCTGGCCCTATCGTATAAAGATTTTACTACCCCTTTTTTAACGCTTACAGCATGATTTGATTCAAAATTCATATTAGCAGACTTTAAAAAATCTTGTTAACGTATTTTTTAATGCTTGAGCTGAAAAAATTGTTAAAAAATCAATTTCCACCATACGCGTCTATTTTGAATATGAAGATAATAATGAAATCTATTAAGAAATAAATACATCCAAGCAGATAAAACGATCAGTTATGGGTAGGCAATCTCCAACACTTGAAAATCTCACACGAGGCAGAGCTAAAAACCGGATTATATACAGGGTTATGTTCTAGAAAAGTTTCAACTTCCGGCGACGCGTGCTCTTGGTCCAGATTATCACTCAAAGTTGACGTGTAATCACAAAAAGGCGTACCCCTAAGCGCATCTTAATGAGGAAACGCCTTAACGTAGTCTCTGATCCGTTGCCATTGGTCCAGCGAGATAAGCTGAGTAACTATGAAAAAATTGTACATACCATCTTTGGAATGTTTCTTTCAATTACTTCTCATGCGGTTCATTGGCGCTAGAATGATCGTTCAAGTGGGTTATTTATGTGGTACTTTCGTATATTTTATACAGGGTTATGCCCTGCATATATATTGACACATTAAATATTGATTTAACTAAAGTGACAGAGACATTTTAGAAGTATCTGAGGCTGTCATCCCATGCTTTCATCATTAATATAAAATAAGTGATACCATGGAGTTAGATATAAGGAGCACAAAATGTCGAAAAAGTGTCCAGCGGTAAGCATTAAATAGCAGATGTAGCAAAAACGTCAAAAGAAAGAGTAAATTATGCCTACCAAGTTAACCTTACAAAACCTTAGGTTTGAGGAGCTTCTTTCAAAATTTAACTGTGTACTTTTCAAAGTTCAACTGTTTCATTTTAACTATAATATACCAATAATTATTTGGCTTTTATTACTTAAGATATGTCGTTCCTGTATGCATAGGATTGGTATTATTGAAAATGTTGTGGAAGCAAAAATAGATTCTTTTTTTATTTAAGTATTGAGTTCTTTGAAAGTGGTACCTGGGGCGCCAAATGACTCCAATCCTTCCCTGCGTTCACTCTGCTGTTTGTTGACACTTTTTGCACTTTTTCGACACGATGTTTGGATCTCTTATGACAAATATCTTGTAATTATTATAAATTACTTGGTCTTGAATAAATCCTTTTGTCTCTGGAAACACTGTTCCATCAGAGAGTCAATTATCTGATGCTTCCTTGCAGATATAAGTTTGATTGAGGTCATAAAGATGTCGACCATGAAGTGCTTTCTGAGCCCACTCCACTTGTTTTTCAAAATATGTAACGATTTCAAGTTTATTATCAGCGTTTACAAGATCTAAGGAGAATCTTTTTCATCTTCTTCCTCGACCAGCTCATGCAATCTATCTGTTTGAGCCTTGCCCTTGAAAAATTTTTGGAGGCCAGATATTTGTTTGTGATGTAAAGTAACTATAGGAGCAATTATGTAAGCAAATGTTAAATTTTAACGCATAGTTTAAAATCAGACAATCTGCTAAACCATTTTTGCTAGTCTGTATGCATATTGAGCTTCAAAGTATTAACGGAAAACTCTTTATTGGATACCATACATGTTGAAATTTGAATCATAATCTTGACTATGTATAGATTAAAATATTTATAATAGCGGAAACTGTACCAAATATAACGGCATACCGTTAATTTTTAACCACTTCTTATAGAATTGAACCTAATGTCCGTTAGAACTCTCCCTCTCTCTTGGTAGTGTGGTCGTAATAACTGATGATGTCGGGTGGTGACATTTTTGTTGGGCTATCATGGTACTCGTCGTTGGTTGAATATCTTCCAGATCTGTTTCTGTCCACTTCAGAATTCCAAATAAGTATGTCAGGACCGGTATGGCGTAGTGCTTTGGCATGATTTCCTGCATTCAACTGGGATTTCAATAAAGTATTCACCTTAAGTGATCTAACTTCTCATTTTAGTTTTTGCTTGCTTGTGGTCTGCTGAAATCGTAGATATTTAACGATTTTACCCTTCTCAATATTTGGTTTCGCACTTGTCTAATCCAAATATCATTTGTAGGTTTATCAATGCAGATTGTTCTAGTGATATTAAGGAGAATTTTAATTTGACATTGGTTTGATGCGTATAGTTTGATGACATCCATATATAAAAGGTGGGAAACAGTTCAGCTAGTGTTCCTGTTAATTTTATATTCGTTAATAACTATTATTTCATCCCCTTCTGTTAAATTCCAACTGATCCAGGCTTCCTTTTTTGTAATTAAGTATAAACATTGTTTGTTTTCTCATGTCTCATGTCATGTTTATTGGAGTTGATAATAGGTAAGGCTGTACATGCCAAAGGGATAGAGAAAGTTAAGGTTCTAGAGTGGTGGAAGAAAGTTCGATATTCAATAATGGAGAATCTTCCGTATTATCCAATTAATATGACGGACACGTTTATATGTTATTACATTGCGTTACAGTAAATCAACAATTTATTGCACTAATTGAAACAGTCGCATTTAAAGTTCTAGCTGGTGAATTAATTGGTTAATAAATTCTTATTGTCAGTTATTCCAACACACATTTGTACACGTTCATTTCTTATTGAGTGTCTAGTAGAATATATTATATTTAGTAGGTTGTTAAGTTTTTTTTAATAATAAATTTAATGTTGAAAACATCAGCGTTATAACGAGTGTGGTTGAGTAGTAAATCAGTTTTATAACAACTGGAGACGTATATAAGGTTATTGGAGGAAATATTTGTGATGCAAATGCAAATTGTTTTTGGTTATTTTGATAAATAATCAAATTATACAGTATTGTATAATTATTGACTGAGTGGTTCCAATGATTCTGCCAATGCAGACAAGTGAGTTTTTTCATGCAAATTTTCAAGTCACTGGAGATTTGCAAATTAATTATGTTGGTGTTGGATGAAGCGGCTTCTTTAGCATAACGATCAGCTATTTCATTTCCAGTTATGCCTATATGTGAAGGGAAATAATTTAAAAGTGAATAATGTGTTTTAAAGCATTTTTTACAAAGAAATATTGATACAGTTATCATTAGTGCTAGAATTAGAATAGAATTTCTCACTTAAATTGAATTGAAGCATAGACTTATGGAAAATGCCTCTTAAAATATTATTTTCTATTACTAGCAGTGAAGTTAACAATAATTGCTTCTTCTAGCCAACTGAGAAGTTGAATTTCTCTGTTAGTGGTTAATAATTTTTTCTATTATTAACCTAGGTCAATAATGGAGAAGTTCAAATATTATGAGAATTCAGGGATAGTAGTTCAACAAAAACTTGTGCAGCACAATTTTGTATACCCAGGAGATTGTCTTTAACATATTTGCTACTTGAAATTACCTATCAAGATAAAAGAATTTAGGTGAAAATGTCATTAGTTTAAAATTCGCGCTCATTTAAAAATGACTGATGACATAACGAGTACGTTCATAATATAGCAAAATAGTATATTAAAGTATAAGTGGATATTAAGTAGGGTGTCCGTTATTTACCAATTGACTTTGCAGCGCCTCGAAAATTTTTAGTTCACGACCAAAAAAAAGCCCTTGATATTCATAATAAACCGTGCCCTCCAAGACGATACATGGGGTTTTGGCACTTTTTACAATTAATTTTTATGTCTCTATGACAGTTTATAAATGGCAATGGCAAACAATTATTTTTGTAGAAAATTGAACGCTCGTTTTATAGACCAGTTATCCACGAATACTTTACGTTATTTTTTTATTGGTGCACTTTGAAATTATAAATACTGGTATCTATTACTACTACAAAAACAAGAAATGGAAATAAGAACTAATAACGTAAATAACTGTAAAATGGTTCAATTGCGTTGTCATGGAAATGGGGAAAACATAGACTAACTTGCATTTTGATAGAAGTTCAACCTCAATGAGTTCTTAGAATGTTAACAGTATTAATTTAAATACACCGCACTAGTGCGGGAAAGTAAAATTATGCAAATTTTGACCTTATTAGATAGTTATTTACTTCGGAAGCTATAACTATTGTTACAACAGGTAATAAATAGTCCATTAAATAAAATCAACATCTTTTCTAGCTTTTTGTTGCATTTTTAATTTTTTGAAAGTAAAAAATAATGAAGATATTTTGATATAACCCTGTACATTCTTTGAAGTAGTGTCATAAAACAACTATCAAACCACCAATGTTTGATGTAAGAAAAATATATCGAATAAAATTCTTCCATCTACAAATGATTTAAAACCGTTGTCGTCACCTTCATCGTCATCTTTATGTGACCTGCAACCGATGCCATCCTCATGGACGTCATCTACTAACCAGTTAACACCAAATAATTCCACTGGACCGACAATTTTGAGTAATTCACAGAATGCAACAAATTGTGTTTCAAATATTAATATTTATAATAATAATAATAGTTTTTGGTTAAAGTTTTGTATATGTATGTTGAAATAAAATAACTTTTGAAAAATGGGTTGGTATACTTTTTTGTATATACGGTCGTAAAAAGAATAATGTTCCTAACTCATGCGTGTAAAGTGTCTTCCCCGCCCTTGACCGCTTGCCCGTACTCCGCTCTGCGTCGTTCGGGTCAACTGCAGTCGCGTGCGGAAAAGTATCACTTTCCGCACTTGTTAGGAAAATCACTATTTTCGGTCCCTGGCATCCATTTTCCCGTCTTGATTGGCATAACGTTATTGTCTGGACAAAAAATTGTCCAGAAAGTGTATATTTTCTGGTCGGTCTTGAATAAAAAATACTTTTTGGCTTAGGTACATGATATAATTGCTAATTTAAAAAAAAGAAAGCCACATTAGCGAAATTCTACATTCCGTATTCCGTATATTTGTGAGACATTAAATACCGAATTTAAAACGTCACTTAATTGAAATAAAAAATAACTGAGAAATTATCTCTTCAAAAAACCCATCAAATCTTTAATAGTGTGTGGGGAATTCTCCTCAGGTTGTGTGAAGAGAGCATAATATACATTATCCTACATCCTGTAGATCTAAAACTATTTTCGTTATTCGATGTGTTAATTCTAGACGGTTAAGTAATTTGCTATTATCAATTTTGGGTGAAGATTATGCTCGAACAAAAGATGACAACAGTATAGAGAGTATAGATAAAGGTAAAAAGGCAACGATCGTAAAATGGGGGTGGAAAGGGATCAAACGTCGACAACGCTAGGCTAGACCCCGTTTGATCGTCTGACAGCGACAGAGAGCGAGCGCATCGACTAAATAGCGGAGTGTAAAGCAAGCAGAGAGTGGAGTAAGAGAAGTGTGTAGAAAAGAAAAAGGAAAGGCAAGCGGAAAATAGCGTGACGGCGGTCGAACCGTGTCTGTAGGTGCGAACAGGGTACGCGGTTAGCTGTGTACACGCGGCCGATCCATCACGCGGCCCCATTGGGCGAGACGAGGAGGCGGGGCGAGGCGGTACCGGTGACTCGCCCTCCGAGGGGAAAAATGCTGCGCGGGAGGGGACGGAAAAAGAAGTAGGGCGCATTTTTAGTGGTGGTGGATCAATCGGTCCGTCGAGGGGAGGCCGCAAAAATGTATCTCAGAAAGAGCGACACAGTCCCCGGAGAAAAGTTGCCCGAACCCCGCCACTCGCGACTATTTTTTTACGGATCGCCGCGACTACTGCGCTTGTGTTGTGTGATCGCGACAATTTGTCGCCGTTAAAAGAATTCCGTGACATCAGTAGTAGCGTTCTGTCGGTTGCAAAAACAGGACTCGTTAGAAACGCTCTCTCTGACCACAGAGAAGAGACCCCCTCTCGCCACCCCCACCACTCCGTTTCCACCCACTGGGCATATTCGCAAAAATCGGCGGGTAGCCAGAAAGAAGTGCTCGGCCGACAACGACCGCAATTATCACCTGGTGAAGCGCAAGTTTCGGCC
>CAJUYG010000091.1:235453-252661 GCA_910591675.1 Galerucella calmariensis | reverse complement strand
ATACCTGATTGCGGGGACGAAATTACTTGTAGGGAATTTATACCTGTCAGCCATAGGGACCAAATTACCTTTTGAAATTTCGTGACGTTATCTTTGGGGACCAAATTACCAACTCCGGTTAGATGACGTCTAACCTAACCTTCATACACTGATTCAGCAATTCAGTTAACACATTTTAACAAAATTGCATCTTTTCTTATTGAAATACATTTTATTTTATGTAACTATCAATGTTTGTTTCAGTGTGCCGTATCAACAGGCCCCAGTCAATCGTCATCTCCACCAACAACAATGGCAGTAACTTCTTCAGCGCCCACAACTGGTAGTCCACCTACTCCCTCCCAAAGATGTTGTGATACTGGTAGACCATTGTTCACTGATCCTATTACCGGCCAAAGTGTTTGCTCGTGTCAATACGAACTATTAGGTTATCAAAGGTTAGCAGGAGCTGGTGTACCAGGTCTACCGGCTCTCTCGATGTACAGCGCTCCTTATCCCGAAGGAATGGCAGCTTATTTTCCAGCTCTTGGAGCTGATCAGGCCCCTTTTTATACTTCCACGGTAAGTTAATCCTTTTTTTATTTAAATTATCTGATAATTGACAGTGTAATTATTTTTTTTGATAGCTTTAACCATATGTTACTGTTTAAATATACTTTTAACAAGCTCGAAGCAATGGTTGTAAAGATAAGATTTGTAATAATATAGGTAAATTTACAAATGTATGACATTTGAAGATATGTGTATATTATTATCGCAACTAAAAAGGATTATTAGTTTCTATTTAGCAAATTATCCAAGACAGACAATATACCTAGATAATTTTCTACTTTAATTACCTACTCATTGTTATAGTTATTTGTAGTATAGAATTAATTTACGTCAATAAGCTATTTAAAAAATATATATTAACAAGAAACTATCAATATTGTTGTATACTTTTAAGTTATTTTTAATAATACTCAGAGAACTAGCAACTCAAGAGCAATACTGTCAAATTAAGTCTGATATCGTGATTCAAGAAGTTATTTTTTGATGTTTGGAAGCATAGTTTAGGTAGAATAAGATTTTAACTGAACAAATTAAGAATTGACGTGAAATATCTGCTTCAGTAGTTAATTTAGGAAAGAAAGTTTGCAATATAAGGTGAAAAATTCAAAAGGAAGTTGTTTTAGAACAATGTATCGATAGTACAAATTGTTTGGTCATTATAAATTTTAATACAATAGACAAAAAGTTCAAATGTTTACTGGTGAAAGTTATTTACGCAAACGATCAAAGTATAAAACGTGGTAAAATTTGCCAAAAAAAAAACGTTAAAAGTTCAATATGAAAAGGCAATTTACTCCATGTAATGGAGTTTTAATTTTATTTTTTGGCTTAAGTGTAAATTTGGAAGCATTTTAAACAAAAAAAACTTAAAAAAATGTTGAACTTCTGCTGTGAGCCCCAAGGACGGCGACCCCTAGGATTTATTTGTTTTATAAATAGATTCTTCTTACTCAAGAACCCTAGACTTCAATATTTTTGAAAAATAAAATGCTTATTTAAATTAATTTTACGTTTTTTACCAAACGTCCGCAACTTCTCTCTGATAAGACCTGTCTCAATATCTGCATCAAGTTCACGTCTAGGCTTCGAAAACAATTTCTAAAATCCAAATCATTGTTAACTGATATACAATTTTCGAAAATACAAGAAAACATCTCGTCTTAAACTTAAAAAATCTGATAAGCAAGTAAACATTCAATATTACACAAAACTTTGATGAATGAAAGAGTTAATAATTTTCAACACAAATCCTATATTTGTGAACCTCCCAAGCTTTTATTTATGTTTATTATCGACCTTCAAATCAAGTTAAAGAGAAGAACCGAGAACACCATGGATACCAGCAGCGTCTGGTTGGCTGATAGTAATTTTGACATACAAAACCTAGTTTTAATTTTGTTCCGTTATCTATTTTCAGGCTGCTGGTTTGGAACTAAAAGAAAATCTAGCTGCTGGAGCCACTGGCTGGCCCTACCCTTCAGTTTATCACCCCTACGATGCAGCTTTCGCTGGGTATCCATTTAATGGGTAAGTCCATTCATTATCTTTTATTTCATTATCAAACTGTATCGCCTAAACAATGAAAATTTGTCAGAACTTTATATCTATTCACTTAAAAAACTGTAACATCTTCTGTAAGTGATTTAAAAGCAGGGATTTCAATTAAATGTGTAGATCTGATTCTGTTCGATAAATAGAATGTTTTATGCTATCACTTTCCCCTTGGATTCTGGATCCATGATGGCATTAAATGGCAGGGGTGCACTTTAAGCCAGTTATCATTCTGCATTATAAATGACCTCTCGTTAGTCTGCTCCGTCTCCCTATTTTCTACCGATCACGTTAACTATCCAACCTATTAACTTGTGGATTTATATCTTAATTTTTGTATTTAACAATAATAAATTATTTATAATTGCAGTCTTAAAATATGTCTAGAGTTTTGTTAATTTTTTATTTTCCGTGATTCAAGATTCATTGGCAAATAATATTTATATTGAAGAGATCTAGATAACCCAAATAGTGTCAGGCTGTATTAGCGTTTATGTCATTTTGACATTTAGCCTATGCGCAAGTCAATTCTTGAAGCAATGTTACTAAATAACGTTATAGTGCTTAATAGGGCATGTACACGTGACGTCACAAACTATTTTGACAAGAGTCTGGTGGTAAAACAATAAAAAAAGCGTTCAGAACACGTGGCACTCAATAGTGAGGTTATGCTGATTTATAATGATGGATCGTGTTTGAGATCAGTTGGTTTTGCTTCAGTGTACTTTTAAAGTTATTTTAATTGTTGAGTTTGCATATTTAATAATATATAATATAGGTTAATAGTTGGTTTTTGTTGGATAATTATTGATCGTGTTTATTGTTTATTGTTTTACCACCAAGGTATTGTCAACTGTCAACTGTCGTGGACATGCCCTATGCACCGAATGTTTTTTTTATTCTTGAGGTTATGTTAGGCTTGTAAGTAATATAAATTAAACTTTTTGTAGTAAAGTTCTAAGACTGTAAATGCAACTACCATTTTTATCCACACAAAAATATCTAAAAGGTATTTTAAGAATGAACAGAACACTATTTCTTTTTCTTGATTAAATATAACGCCTGGATGTATCAAATTTCAATTACAAAATGAATAGCAATATAACCTTATTTATCTTAGAAAGGATATACGGTAATAAGATAGTAGAAAAATAGAATCCATTTCAAATATTATTACAGAATAATCTAAATATTTCCCAGAATTTTTGTAAATGTACAAGTTTTCCCTCTTTTATTGCCCTTCGATTTATCAGGCTAAAGGCTGGAATAGAAAATAGGCTAATAGACTTTTTGGACTAAAATTTGGGTGTAAGGATGTAGTCAGTTAATAGAATAATGTATCAAAATAAAAAGTTCTCCATGTACTTAGCGATATAAAAACTGTTTATAAATTCAACAATTGTTGATAGCAACAATATGAATATAGTAAACGACGATGTGTGTGGTAAATTCCAAGAAATTGTAATTAATTATAGAATTAGCTGTTAGTTATCTTATCACATTCTGGTATTATTTCAATTACTACACATACAAACAAAATATTTTTAATTGTAAGGCATTAATTAGTGAAAACAAGTAACACAGCAATTGTTATTAATTATTCTTGAATGTTGTGTGTGGCCTCTAGACAGATATGCCGAGTATTTTCGTTTTTATATTACAAGGAGAAATATTATACATCAATCTTGTTATTGTTGAAAAATTTACGGAGATTTTCAGAATATATTGTGTGATATATAACACGTCGAAACACTCTTTACCTGCAATACTGCCGTATACATACCTACAGATATCTTTTAAAAAAAATTTCACAATATTTCGTTGACTATATTACTAATAAAAGTTTATAAATCTTCTACCAAATTAGCAAGACTACACTGGCCTAAAAGAATAAGGGATTGTGTGAAAATATAAAGTGAGGTTATAAGTGGCTCAGCTGATAAAGCTTCAGAAGCTTGCTGATGTCAGACTTACTGCCCTCTTGTTTTAGTTACCGGCTCGTAACTTCCTAGTTTTTTATTTGTATCTATAACTAGAGGTGAAATGGCTCTAGCTTCTGTATATCTGTAGAGTAAGGAGGGTGAGTTTACGCTCACAGCACTTAGGCCACATGTGATCCATTGTACATCCTCCCGAGGAATTGTTCTCCAAGGTCATCGTCCATCCTGTCCTTCCCAGGAAGGTGGCCAGGTCACTAGGGGACATTTCCTTTATATCGGCAGGTGTAGGCCAAGACTCACCGAACACACACTCTCTTATTGACGATAACTCCGGACACTCGCATAAGACATGCCTAACAGTTTCATCTTCTTGTTCACACATCCTGCATAGAGGTGTGTCCACTAGCCCCATACTATGGAGGCGTTTCCTTAGTTGACAGTGGCCAGTCAGAAATCCTACTGTTAAACGTAGGTTTTTTGTGGTCATAGCCAAATATTTCTTCGTCGCCAGCTTCCCAGAGTCGTCCAGGGTGATCCTGGCAAGACTGCATCCTTTAATTCCACCCCATCTCTTAAGGGATTGAGCATGGGTGTAACGTTTGGCTAGTTCCTCAATTGTCGAAGTCGTTAGGCCGTAGGTGTCACTGCTCTAGCTTTCTAAATCAAATCCGAACAGCTGACAGGGGAGTTGAAGAAGTTGGACCAACTGGAAACTTCTAGCTCACGTTGACGAGTCCCATGAGGAGTGATATACTTTTCCAGTTTATCCAGCGTTATTTCTTTAAGATTAGGTTTCATTTAGGGAAAATCTCACATTATTCACCTAAACAATGTTGGTTTGATAGATTTATACCCTCAGATGAACCTATTCTTATTCTGTAAGGCCCATTCCATACGAATTGTTTAAGCGCGACAGTATATACGCCGTAACCACGCCGTTTTCTTGCCAACTATACTACCCTTTTAAAAGCTAGCGGTTTACTAACCCTAGAACTGTTTGTGAAACGCGTCCCACTCTATACGGGCGGTCTGGCAGCGCCCAGAATGTTTAAGTTTGTTGTCAATATGAATGTCATATGCCCATTCTATACGGACTGTTTAAACACGGCAGCTTCAACGTCTTGAAACTGCTCCAAAAGTGCCCGTATAGAGAAACAAGCTGTTCCACGGCGCGCCGTTTTTACGCATCTGGTCGCGTTTAGTCCGTATAAAAGGGGCCTAAGACCGATTCTATTTCACCTGATCGCTTTTATTTGTGAATTCTTCAAAAAAGCTTGTCTTTTTGGATATTTTGAGAGCAAATTTTGTAAAACGGATACATAAGACTTACTAATATTACAATACACCTTTTTACTGAATATATCGTATAAAATCAATGTCCATAATGTTTAATTTAGCAAAGTCATTCGCCTTTCCACTTATTGTTTTATTTATGTAATTATGACATCCGGTATTTTCTTAAACAAACAAGTCATTCATTTGTTTATTGTAAATTTTGTACTAATTGAAAATTTGGAGTGATAGGTTATCGGGTTTAAAGTCAACCAAAGGTCATCTGTATTTATTGTTATTTGAAAGAAGAATAGCGATGATTTCGATTTAATTCAACGTTTCGAATAATTTCGATCAATTTGTGTCGTTTACATTGAATTGTTACTATTTTTTTGTTCAAACAATTGTGGAACAATACTCATTTATTAAATAACGTGAATCCATTATTGGTAGACTCCGTTTCACTTAAGAAGAACCTACGAGAAGTTGCAGTCGTATGCGCCATATTGTAAAATTGACATTTGACTTCAAATCAGTAGCGTAGCGTTCCCACATTTTGTAGGTTAACACAAAATCAAAGAATTAAAAATTCATTTATTATATTTATACTTTAAATAAAACATATTTGGGCTTCCTTTGACAGCTGAGAAAATCACATGTCAATGTTGTTAAAGTAATTATAGGTGACTTTTTGTCAGTAAAAAATATGCCGTTTCTATGATATTTTGCCAGTGAAGAACACTATGGTGAAATGTCTAGTATTTAATTAAGCGACAACATTTCATTGTTCCTTACGAGTTGTCATTGCGTGCCAAATAATTATACAAGTAACACAAACGAAACTAATCTATTGTTAACTAATATTGGCAGCTATCCAAACAAATTCGGTGATGGATAAGTACAAGATGAAAGGACATATCTGTTGAGTAGCAACTCGTTATTACATTCTACAAATACAAAGACAGATACCGGCAATTATCGCCGCGTCTAAAATTGGTACCCACTCTTTTTACAGCCCAACGAGTGTAGCTATGGGGCCATTAAAGTACGAAAGTATTTCGAGGTAATGATGGTTGATTTAACTTATGGGCATGGTACGAGACTTATATTTCCTTACCGGATATTTAATAATATACACCTGTGAACCTGCAAGTTTAATATACCGAGGGTATCTACTATAATATATACTTTATTCTAAGACTGAATATTTTTATGAAACCACGGCGCACTTTTTTGTCGTCACTTTTTCAATAATTGTCAAAGTCAAAACATTTTATTTCAACGATATATCGTCTGGGTATTGTTAAAGAAAAAATATCTAAGAACAACATTAACCACCATAAATACGAGTGGGAAAAGACAACGGATACCTTTTCCAGAAATCCCATGGAATTTTATCGCAGTTTCCGATGTGCAATAGAAATTTTTGGACAGAAAGGAGCTTTACAGACACCCTAGCAACGCTAAAGAAATTCCCAGCACCTTGTTCCACTATTCTCCCTTTTCATCCAAGATGTTTTGCAGCTTTTTCGCTGTAACACCCCATTTTCAGGCTAGTTAATCTGCCTCTCCATCACATGCTTGCCTAAGCACACTCACATCTTGTTTTTCGCTTGACCTACACCTATATATCTCCATAGGTTTTTGTGCCATCTGTATAGCAGGCCATTGCTGCATCAATTGTTAGTTAACTAGAATGTCTAAATGTACTAGGATCAAGGTTAAGGTAGCTTGGGCTCCAGGATAAAGGAGTTGAAAGGAAAGGAGAACGGAAAATAATTGATGACAGACTAACCTTGTCCAACAAATGGGACCAGAGCCTTTTCGCGATGTTGCAAAGAAACGGTTTGTAAGAGAATACTAAAGCCTAACTTAATAAGTGGGACAGAAGTAGTACCAAAACTAGTGAGTTTACTAGCTGACCACTGTGAACGTAAATCTAATTGAAGTGCTAATCCAAGCCTTGTGCATATTCTGTCAAGTAGAGGAATACTTATATCATTCTGTCGAAACAGGAATCTCTATAAAGAGAAACACTGTCACTTCATAACATCTAATCTGGATCAAAAGGGAAGTATGAATCATTGAAATATAAATAACTGGCTTAAATTTTATTTTGGTTAATATTTCTTATCAGAAAGTTGAATATTGTTGGGATCTTTTACACCATTTTATTGGTATCTATCTATTGCCTTTTCGACTATGTCAATAACCAAATCAGAATCAAAGGTAGGCAGATGCGGAATCCATTAAACGATGATAGTCGATTTAGTTTATCGTTAATTTATGTCCACACCAACAGTAATCCTAATCTTCTTATTCTCTCTCTTTGCCATCTCTCTCTATAAGCTAAATCAATCACGTATGCAATAACACTAAATCTGCATGCCGATCCTCATGCCGCTGGCAGAGTCATGCTTCAATGCTAATAGACATTCTACATGCATCCTTAAAACTACTTCTTCCATCTAACATCAGGTCTTATTACAGTTATTAAACTATTTTAAATGGGCAATTCCGAGCGTTTCCGATTTATACGAAAGAATCTACAAAATGTACACTAAAAAAAGGAAAAGAACCAAATTTGAGGTTCAATACAGTCAGTTGAGCTTAAACGCGCTCCAAAGTTGATACTTTTTATCATCATCACTATCATTAACAATACCATTAAGATATTTCTCATTATATGACACATATAGCTTAAAATCAAAGTATGTTAATACCCTCATCACATACACTTTTATAGGAAGTTGATATTAATAAATCAAAAGAAATTTATTAGCTGTGTCTTTGACCTGTTAATGATTATTATGCAATATGTCATTTCGGAAACGACATTTACCATTTCCTGATACTGGCCCGTTTAGTCAATTAATCAATATGTCGACCACGTATGTACGAGGTACATGGTCCTCTTCCTTATTAAATACCCCTCTCCCTTCTCATCCTGTATCTTCGAAGCCGATGCCCCTGCACGTGGACGGAAGAATCACTAATTACACGTTATTGCTAATACTGTAGTGTCAACTTTATCGTCATCTTACAATAAGACACTGAACGTGGTGTGAATATTTCAATTGAATATATTATAGACAAGTCGGTTACTATGGGAGTGAAAAAAAAGTAACTTTAGATCTACAGATACGGGCGTCAATCTGTCCCATAAAATTAAATTGATAAACTAGATGATGTATGTGGGTTTGTATGTATTTTTGGGGTGACATTCACTAAGACCTAAAAGATCTATTGTGCCCCCTTACTTCTACTTATTTTCTGGGGAGAGTCTCAGAAGCTAGTAGTTTCCTTAGTCCTATTTCCCGGAGGAATTTAAGGATTTCTGCAGGCTTCAACTTAGGTAAATGTTCCTCTTCTATCCAGTAATCTCCCAGGTGCTTTGCTCTAGGATTCTGAAGTGTTGTGCAGTTGGAAAGTATGTGGATGGAGGTTTCTTCTTCCATGCCACAAAGTCTTCATTTTTCTTCATCCACTATTTTGAGCTTTTTCAGGTGCACATTCAGGCGACAATGTCCCGTTGGGATCCCTGTTACTCTTAGCGCAATATTTTACTTTGACTTTTGCATTCATTTGATCTCAACAGGTTGTAGTCACCCAGAAGAGTCTTTGATTGTACAAGCCCTACTAGGTCTATCCAATGGTCAGATCTTCTCTTTTTCTCGGCTTTACCTACTTCTTCCAATATTACATTGGAAGCGAAAAAGAGTTCAGGCCCCTCTTTGCTAGTTCATCTGCTATTTCATGTCCTTCTATTCCATTGTGTCCTGGGATCCATATTGTTCTCGCCTAGCTCATTGAGTTTGTCTAGGCATTCCCTCAGTGCTTTAATAGCTGCTTGACTATCCGACATTATGATAATCCTTTGTCTTTATCAATATTGAACTGGGCGCACTTTCTTATGGCGTGGATCTCCGCTCGAAAGATACTTGGGGTTTTTCCCAAGCTTTCAGAGTGTTCGGTTACTGGCCCGACCACTCCTATCCCAGTTCCTTCTAATGATTTTGAGCCGTCTGTGTACCATTGAAAGGCATTCTTTCCAAGTCTGGTAATGGTATTTGGATCCCATTCCTTCTTGTTGCTTAATTCCGTAACGAATTTCTTTGAAAAGTTATACTTTTCCATCATACCGTCTAGATGATGAAATTTACATATATTGTGTTGATACTAAATATATTTTTCCTGTTTTAATAAAAAGAGAAACACAATTCACTGTTTTTCAGCCAAATTTAACAAGAAACTATTGGTTTTAAAATGTTTTTGTGGTAATTTGGCTTTGCCGAAAAACGATAGTACCAAATATTTCAATGATATAACTGTGTACAATGAAAGACACACCATAAATTGTCGTTTTATGTTAAAAAAAACGCCAATCAACAATGATACAAAGTAGCATTAAATATTTCACCGATGATTCCGATAAACGCGATGCCTCACCGATAAGACTGTCGGTTTTTAACGAGCCTTGTGGACGCGAATGCTCTCAATGCCAGCTGCCATTGACCAGGCATTTCCACACGACTAACTTTTACTTTTAAACGATTACTCAAAAGGACAGAGTATCATTAATTGACCAAGTTTGAGCTTCTAAGAACAACAAATTGTACGTTCTAGATTAACAAAAGTGTTCATGAAGCTGCTATTTTCGTTATTTATATGAAAATATGTATTTGTTTCTTCTTTTAAGCGTATCTCGTTATTTTTTCTGGTTGGAATGCCCTTGACAACAACCCTATCAATTTAGTTAGACTCCAGACGACGGAAACAAAAGACGCAAACAAACGACGCTCCTTGTATTGCCGCACGGTGTCGACAAATAAAATATCGGCGCGCGCGCCGCCGATTCCCGACGCTTATTGGCAGTCTTCGGTGCAGAAGCGATACGTCGCATGGCGCACTACGATTAGCAATTGCTATGGAAACAAGCTGATAATACGATCAAGGGCGACAAACCTGACGAACCGCTTCGGTTTTTTTTTAAACCTCCCTGTTTTGCATTTTAAACATGATACTGCAGTCAAAGCGACCCTACAGCTTTAAAATATTGTATATAAGCGAAAAGGGAAACGGTGGGTAGCATCTTGGGATTTAGAAGTTTGGAGAAAAAGGTACAGGGAATTCTAAAATTATTTTTGATGATTGTAGTAGCAAAGGACTAACTTATTCTATAGCAAGTTTAATATTTCCAAAAAAAGTTAGATTTGATGAGGTCCTCTAGGTCTAAACTACTTTCTCCTGACTCTTGTAGCCAACCAGCATCGATACTCGGCCTTTCAAATAGCTTCTGATTGCAAGATTAAAAGAATCCGCAGATCCTTCAGGCAGTTGCACTAGCTTAGGATGTGTACTGCAGTTTCTACCAGTAGGTAACAGAATCTGCACATGATTTGCTTGTCTATCAAGGTTAAAGTGTTATGTACAGCTCACTGCTGTCTACAAAAGAGATTACCAAAAGAAACACCACAGGTAATAAAATTCATATCCTCACGGATAGTACACAAGCACTACTAGCCCTGAACAGACCACGTATCACATTAGATTAGGCCTAGTACTGGAGTGTCACCTGTCCCTGATCGAAGCCTGTAGCAACAACGAAGTCACTTTAGGCTGGAACAAGGGCCACGGTAAATCGAAAGGTAACCACATTGCCGACTCACTAGCCAGGAAAGCAGCCTCCCAAAAACTCTTGGAATCTGGCACTTTCATTGGTCTGTCGGCGTCGGCTATAATTGACCTAATAAAGGAACACACCCTTGGAAAGTTTAAGGGTAGATGGGACGATGCAGAAGGTTGCAGGCTTGCCAAGGAGCTGCTGCAGTATCCAAACAGGGAAGTAGCCAAAAAATACGTGACTATGAACAGACAGAACCTTCGGACAGCCACGGGTATTCTGACTGGTCACTGCCACCTACGAAAACACCTCTACAAACTGGGTCTGTTGGGTCTGTTGGGTCTGTTGACACTTCACTTTGTAGAGGATGTGAACAGGAAAATGAGACTGTCGAACACATTCTCTGTGAATGTCCGACACTCTCTCAATTTAGGTTTTCTGTATTCGGCGAGTACAGGCTAACACAAGCCAGCATGAGGGAGCTTACTTCCGGTGACGTTATCGCCTACTTCAAACAAGTAGGCTGGATGACGAGCTAGAAGGAAGTCTGATCCTCAGAAGGATGCACAATGGGCCAATTGTGACCTCAGATACAGATACGGTCTTCAAATGGAAAGGGAAAATTTTGAATTGATTTTTTATCTCCTCTCAAGTCAAGCTTCTTTTGAAAAAGAGAATATGTTGAGGAAAATGGTCCACATTCACTATTCTGTATAAATAGGGTTCCAATAGATCTAGGATACACTCCCACAATCTTCCAAAGCAAACTAGCTATAATGTGTATAACAAGAGTGTAGAATTAACATATTTTTTTGGTAAAATAACTGTACTATAAATAGAAACGCCATTTGCGTCTGCAGCCATCACCACGCCACGGTCGCCGGCGGTTCATCAGATTGAAATGTTTCTGCACGGATGCGTCGTTTCGCTGATAACTGACAGCTTTATTAATTTCCCATCTATAAACTTTTCCCTTTCTCGTTCAAACCAATCCAGCCTTGTGTTTGCCGCTTGTTTCTCACCAAAAAATTCTCTAGAGAATACCCCTATATCTTATTTTCAAGGAAACATTATTTGATACCGAAATAAAATAATATTTTTCGAGTCAATAGACAGAATTTGAACTGTGTATGTCACTGATATAAAACCAACAATAGAAAATAATTAAATGCATCTTCCACTGCCGTTGATATCTTATCTTGACAGCACATTTTAATTTCGGCTGTTCTTTCTGTCCTCGAGCTGTTCGGGCGTATGTGTATTTTTGTGGCACAACTCTTTCCACAGTAGTGAGATTTTGACGTCTGACAGCGGGTTCTAACTTTTTGGTGTTGGATATTTCGATCGCTATCAATTTTGTATCGCTGGACGCCTAAAACGTCTTATAAATTTATCTATGAACAAGATATTGAAATTAAAATTATGTTATCTCAACCATATATCGAAAATGGTTTTAAACTCACAATTTGCCAATATTTCACTGTTTGATATTCAATTTACAAAGTATCACTAACAAATACCAAAGATAAATCCACTGCCTCAGTTTAGGATCTTTCAAACAAACTTTAAAAGTACTACCACTTTGACTTTATACTTCTCCAGTCATTATGTAACACATTTCTCAAGTACAAACCTACAGGCTACTTTGAGACCTGGAGGAGAAGTTATTTTTTGCCCAAAAACGTTTAAATTTGTTACTGGAATCTAAATATCCTGTTTACTATCTTTTTTACAACATTCCACATAAAATATCATCACAGTTTCCCAGAAAAGTTACCATTTTTCCTTTAATAACATGTTTGTGTGTAAAAAATCAATCATTATAAACTAACAGCATATTTCTGGTTTGTTTCAGATACGGTATGGATCTCAATGGTGCTAGGCGTAAAAACGCGACTCGAGAAACGACTAGCACGCTCAAAGCATGGCTTAACGATCATAAAAAGAATCCTTATCCAACTAAAGGAGAAAAAATAATGTTGGCTATCATCACCAAAATGACCTTGACGCAAGTGTCGACGTGGTTCGCTAACGCGAGAAGAAGACTGAAAAAGGAAAACAAAATGACGTGGGAACCGAGAAATAGAGTGGAAGATGACGATAATAACAACGATGACGATGATCAAGATCATAAAAGCACCGATGGGAAGGATATCATTGGTGAGTTTAATATTAAATAATTTCGAGATAAATGTATTGTTTTGTGAATTGCTTATGAATTGACCGAGTTGAATACAGGGTTGGAGTTGTGATAAAGCGTATTTTACAGTATGGTCATGATAAAGAGTATAGAAAGTTGAAATAGTTATTTTTAATACTTGGTTTTTGAATTGTTGAGCTTTTAGGGCCAATTAGGTTACAGGAAAACTGAAGAAAACTATGTCAAAATAATTCTGACGAATAATAATTGAGTTGAAGGAAGTTTTTTGAAGAAAAATATATACTTTTCATAAATAATGATAATTAGCTACCCAATTTCAACAAATAAAATTTAATTATACATCTTATGCGTTATTTATTAAATTTATGATCTGTTAATTTGTGTGCAATTGATATACAAATATTACGCATAAACACAGTGGTATCTTTCTATCTTCCATTAAAACAATATATTTAATTATATTTTTTTATTACAATGAACACTCGACTAAACTCAGCTTTTTTCATCTATGATTATAGAAATATTATGATTCCTTGGTTCGGTGACTTTTTATGTTGAATAATATAATTTATTACCTTCATTATATTATGTAGATTCGTAAGGTGTAAACAATACTTCGCACACCTAAAAGGTAAAGAGAAGCCGTTTTCGGATTTACGATCCACATAAAAAATGTGCTCCATATTTTCACTAAGTAAATTATGAAGGAAAGGTGCCACGCCAAATTAAGATGTATTAATAAAATATTTAATGTTTCTTTTATCTCGTGTTTGTTGTATCATGTATTTATATTGGAAAATAATAAAAAATAAGGTACATTTTCTTTATTTTATGAATAATTCATATCATGCGATATGTAAAATATGATTGTGCAAAGCGAAAATTATTATCTGATCAAATCTGAGAAAATAATTTTATTCAATATATTCTAGTAAATTGAATTTGCTTATACCTACTACTTTATAGTTTTATGTTTATTAGATAGATTCAACCTTGAGATCGTATACATACCCATAAAACGGCCTAATTCATTGAATTTTCCCTGACATTCTCTCACCATTTTAGCTACTTGACTCTCTGACATATTTAATCTTTTGCCCTCTCTTCATCTTATCACTATCCTTCTCAGTGCGTAAAGTTTTAAAAAATTGAAAAACGTGTCGCTGCTTCTTAAACGAGGTAGAGAGACTGAGGAGAGAGCGCACGCACTCAAGGCACATATCGCAGCAACGTAACGTAACGATCAGATCTTTTGCGCCGCGACCCCCGGTCACTCCAACCTAACGTAAAGAACTAAAATTCTAAAATTACTAGGACACTCTGCATACATGCGCTAACAGAAAACGCAGAGCTACTACAATTTACGAAGCTATTATTAATTTTATCAAAACTTTTCTTGACGTTACGTTTCTTTGTTTCAGACTCCAAAGATTCGGGCACCGCCTCAAGCGAAGACGGCGATCGACCACCCCACTCGCGTTTAGTAGCAGATACTGCTAGTGAATGGAGCGAGTCTCGTCCCGATAGCGGACCTGACAGTCCAGAAATCTACGAACGACCACCTCATCCTGCCTTCTTAACACCTCGATCATCGGGCTCACCACCACAACTATCAGCGTCCGTTTCATCAAAACCAAGGATTTGGTCTTTGGCGGATATGGCAAGCAAAGAAAGTGACGGATCTCCAAATTCTGCGGCAGCTACTTTGTATTCGCAAGCAGCTGGAAGATTAGTACCACCGTTGGGTGGTAGACTACCCCCACCCGGATTACATACGTCTCCTTATCCGAGACCGCATGATTTTTATAGAAGTCTTTATTCCCCAGCAGCTGCACACCATTTAGCGGCGGCTAGTGGTGGTTCACCCGATGCTTCTCTTTTGGAGACATACCAAAGAACTTTAGGAGCTAACTTGATAGCAGCGCAGAATGCTTCGAACACTGTTGTTGCCCAATCGACTCCTTCCATATTTACCAAAGCAGGTGTAGCTACCGCTACTTCGAGTTCCAACAGCCTTCCCCTCGGTTTAACAACCACTTCAAGATTGTCGCCGTCGTCTACGTCTTCGTTATCTTCAGGTTCGGAAACTCCCATCAAACCAGTGGCGCTGAATAAAGCCTGACCTCCTTTAGTGACGGCCGGATTGTGGCCTTGATCTACCTCTTCGAGTGTGCGAAAACCAAGTGGACAATAACGGACACCCGTGAACGTAGTGTGCTGTACAGTAAATGTGATATATACCTTTTGGTTCCTTAGTTAACGGCACTCTGATAATGGAAAATGTCAAAGAAAACGAAAAATTATATTTCATCAACGGGCCAATTTTCTTTCAGATTTCGTATACTTGAATAAATAAAGTGTTTTTTGTTTTCTTTAATATTTATTCATTTAAAATTTTTGCCTTAGTTTCCGAAATATGTAAATAGTATCAGACTGCGATTGCGCAGCAGTATAAATCTTGTATCTATGTATGTACCTTATTTAGTATAGAGTTGTAATTTAAATATTTGTTATTATAATATGTATTAATAAGAATAATATACATAATGGATCGATGGATCTTATATTTGAAAGTTTAGCATTGATTGTACTAAATTTCGTCAGCTACACGTTATACTGACAGACATATCTTCGTGAATAGTTCCATCTGATGAATCGTGTACTGGCATTGCAATAAAGTGATTCGTTCATTATTTAAATATTTACTTTTTATTTCATTCCAAATAACCTATTCCAGAATCAATAAAGGTAAGTCAGACATGTTATAGTTACTATGTGTTTTCATACTAAATGAATTATTAACAAAATTGTGGTTAGAATACTATAGTGACTAAGAAACTAGCATAATCTACTGCGCAGCTACAACAGACTAAATTTTACAATTAATTGTAACCTCTTATTGTAACTAAACAAAATGCTGCAGAATGTTTTGAGCGAGAAACTATACAGAAACAATAGAAATGTTCACCAATAAAATAATTTAATAATAAAAAAACTGGGATGCAGCCAATTAATTATTTTTTTTTTTTTGATGTCAATAGAAATCACTACAACGTTTCGGCCATTTTCAAGTAATAATACATGGACAAAAACGGTCAGAAAGAGAAACACAATAAGTATTTTCAACTAGAACTAAACAGTCTGACGTCTCATTCTTCTTATTTAATCATAGTTGTTACAATGATTAAATAAACAGACAACAACTATAATGATTCTTTGGTCGCTGAAATTTGCTTAAATATCATTGATATTTCGCAAAAACTAATAAAGATTCTTGTAAAAAATTTTTTTTGGGATAGGTCCAACATGGTTACATTACTTGCGTAACAGGATGGAGTGTGGATCGCGCGATCACAAACGCTCAACATCTAGCGCGCGATTTGAACAAAAATATCATGAACCTTTAACGACCCACAGAAAACTTTGCCTTATGACATTATGACACATTAGACGATTTTTTACTATACCTTGCAATGAACTATAGGGAAAGTGACAGTGTTCCGTAAGTTATTGTATTGATTGGATCCAATAAAGCAGAAATGATTAGGCTTCTACGCCTTCTTCCGGCGGGTGTGATTTGGGCGCTAACCATCCTTCTTTACCTGTCTGACCAAGAAGGGTAGATAATCCGACATGTATTATGGGCGCTAAGAAGTGCAGGTAGGTCGAGTCATAAAGTAACTCTTATCTTGATAATTTAACCACCAATATTCGGAAAAACCCAATAGTTTTCTATTTCCTATTTTCTGATATTTTTATACATAGTTACACTTTGATCAACCGTGTTTGGGCCTGGGTTTTCTTGTTTTCTTTTAGTTTTCTATTTCTTATTTTCTGATATTTTCATACATAGTTACACTTTGATCAACCGGGTTTGGGCCTGGGTTTTCTTTTCTTCTTAGTCTTCTATTTCCTATTTTCTGATATTTTTATACATAGTTACACTTTGATCAACCGGGTTTGGGCCTGGGTTTTCTTGTTTTTTTTTAGTTTTCTCTTTCTGTTTTCTGATATTTTTATACATAGTTACACTTTGATCAACCGGGTTTGGGCCTGGGTTTTCTTGTTTTTTTTTAGTTTTCTATTTCTTATTTTCTGATATTTTTATA
>CAJUYG010000091.1:221997-235353 GCA_910591675.1 Galerucella calmariensis | reverse complement strand
ACCTGGGTTTTCTTGTTTTTTTTTAGTTTTCTATTTCTTATTTTCTGATATTTTTATACATAGTTACACTTTGATCAACCGGGTTTGGGCCTGGGTTTTCTTGTTTTTTTTTAGTTTTCTATTTCTTATTTTCTGATATGTTTATACAAAATAATACAGGTAGAAGGATTAGTAGAGGTACCTGGCGTCGAATTGAAGGGTCTACAAGCAGGTACATAGAGTGAGAAAAATATCAAGTGAAATTTTACGTCGAATTTATGCACGCCCTAAAATACATTATTCCTTATCTGTGTCTCGTGTGAATGCGCCTTCTATTTATATAAATGTATTTGGGGCTGCGCGATTCTTTTCAGACACTAGTAGCCGGCCACAAAGTGTCTCATCTGAAAGCGCTCTTATGCTCCACACAAGATTTTCCACATAATATGATTGCTTGGACGTCCGATACCTTTCCCACTAATGAACGTCCAAACTGCCGCGCGTCCAAATTATTAGTGTGTGAAAGGAACAATAAATACTGTCTTCAAAGAATTTTCTGAATTTGAGTATCAATAATAAGAATCGGTTAGTGAATTAATAAAGTTGTGCTATTTTTTCGTGCTCTCGAAGAACACAGGTGGTCTATTGTTGTTGATATTTGAAACGAAGACCAACGAACCTTAATATGCCGCGAAGCGCATTTGTTATTGGGGAATAATAATTATGACTGACTTGATACATGACAATGCGATCGGTTAGGATGTTTCATGTTTCATGCATTTTTATGCACCTAAAAACCATGTCTCAAATGGGGAGTCTGCTGATGATGTCGTCATCGGCTGTCAGTCTCGGCCAATTTAGCCCTATATGGTATCCGACCCACAGCATAATGAAGATACCAACTTTCTTATAAATCGATCTATATGCAGCGATTTATGGAGTCAGTTTTTGCGGCAGGTCTATTGCGAAGCGCCCCCGCTTGCGGATCACGACTAATTGTGTTTGTATCTTCCAAGGTTAGACAGTCAATGTCTTATTCCGCGACCAGCCTGACTCAGTTTAATAACCACTGAAAAAAATCAGTCGAAATATTCAACATTCAACCTATAATTTGCAGTACTTACATTATAAATAAGAAGAAAATTTATGTGGATTTATTATAAAAAGCTACAATAACAATTCTCGATAATGGTGATGGATTCAAATTAACTTGATTGTGGAAAGAGCTGCGTAATTGAAATGTCTGTGGCATATCATTTTATATTTTTGTAATAATTGGAAAAATTGATTTTGTTTCGGTCTTATCAAGATTTTTTCGGGTACGGATCTGTATTTTTATTGATGCAGAGTGTCAAGCTAAATACAAGTGTCTCACCTTGGTAAACAAATGACTATATTCCATGCAAATTTTTTTTTCCAGGTCTATATTCCCCGGTCTATTTTTTCCTAGTCTATTTATTCCTATAAGACGCAGCTCATAATAGTCCAGTGCGGTTAGTCCAAAAACTTTCAAAAGCCCAAAAATAGGCCTAAGTTTCAACATATTTTCGAACTTTACTCGAAATTAATGAGTTTATCGTGCATATGTATAGAAACAAAGTTATAGAGCGTGAAATTTGCTATAAAATTCCGTGCTACAAGAGGCTCTCGGGGCTCGGATTCTGAGGGAAGGGGATGACTGAGTGTAGCAGCGAGTAAGTTGATTATGTGTAAAAATATCAGAAAATAAAAAATAGAAAACTGAAAAAAAAAAGAAAACCCAGGCCCAAGCCCGGTTGATCAAAGTGTAACTATGTATAAGAATATCAGAGAATAAGAAATAAAAAAAAAACAAAAAAACCCAGGTACTAACAGGGTTTCGAACCTACGACCTCTGAGTTGTAAGCTCTGTACCCTACCAACTGTGCCAATCCACTCACATTTAGTCACATCGAATAGAAGGTTAAAGGCTGCTTGGACGCATGCGCACCTCATCTACTAAATTTGACGTAATGGGAGGATTGGGTCGGGAAAATAAGCTCTCGTGTAATTGAATCGGAACTGCATGACAGTAGACAGTATTTTCTTCTTTGTTAGATTGTTGTTCGTTTGCCGAGAATGGTTGTGTTTGGGACTCAATAACTCGGGATTCAATTGTCCAAATTTAACGTTCTAATCGTCGAAAGTTCCGTTTTTCCAAGCTTTTCAAGTGGGTTATTTCAAATTTAAATTAAAACAAAAAATCGCAGAGATATCTCAATTGTTAATAAATTGAATACTGAAGCTGCTTTATAAATTGAGTTAGTATTTTGCGTCCGAAAAACTGCTGATTTTTCAATATTACTGTGATAGTGAGATAGGATTACTGGAATAGGCGTGAAAGGTGAAAGCTTCACCAACTATAGGAGAGATAGGTGTACGCACAAACGGCTGATCCAGCACTCCAGATACCTAGAGGAAGGGGCTTATACGTCGTATCTCAGTTCTCCGCGACGAATCTGTGACCAAGACAAGTCAAAATGTCGACCAAAATTTAACAATAAAAGTAAAAATAAATATCTAAATCATATTCCCCATAAAAACAGATATATTACAGCTCGAATGGAAAAATAAGTAGGATCGTAATTCACTTCGACATTTGATTTATATGTTTATACTTCCATCAGAATAAAAAGAGCGGTTTATAAGCCAGATAAACGCCAAAAGTGCTGTGACAAACACGTGCATCAAATTCTTTTAGTAGATGATGCAGCATCCTATACGGCACATATCTCACGGGACTAATTGAAGATCGTTTTCAAGGCAGACTGACTGTCAAACAACAACCGCCACGCCACTTATTTTATTTCAACGACTATTTTAGATCACCAAAAAAAAACGCCACACAAGAAATCAGAAGTACAAGTATAAATATCTAGTTTTGCTGGGTCTGCACTAGAGTGTTTAAGATAATCCATTATAATATACAAAAGGTAGTTATGAAATCTCCACCAAGGGAAACAGGTATAATAAGAAGGTAATTCAATAATACAAGATTGTAAGCAATCTAATATTCTTTTAAGCGAACATTACTAAGCCATAAATACATTGATATGAACACAAAGTTGGAAATCTACAACAAAATTACAGTATATACCAACTATAACTTATGCCAGTGAGAGCTGGGTATTGCAGAAAAAGCATGTAACAAAAATAAACGCAATGAAAATGAAACATTCAAGGAAAATAGCAGGTAAAACGAAATGGGACAAAGTAAGGAACGAAGAAATCAGAAGCCTAACTAATCAAGACCCAATAATATCAAATATTAAAAAGATACAATTGAACTGTAACCTAGTAAGAATGAAGCAAGATAGAATAGCGATAAAAGTGATGGAAATGGGAATATCAAGAAAAAGACAAAGAGGAAGACCAAAGAGGAAATGGATAGACCAGATTGAAGAAGTTGGGAATAACAAAGGAAAAACATTAGGAGAGATGGAGGTATTGGCCAGGGACAGAAAAGAATGAAAAAAATGGGTACAGGAAGAACTCCAACCCGACGACTGAGAAGGCATAAGAAAAAGAAAGATAAAAAAAGAAACGACAAAAATTGGTGGAATCAAAATAAGGTCAATATCAACAGGGGTTGAGTAAATGTGGATGCCATATACCTACTAACTGAATAATGCTACTAGAACCACTTAGATATACATGGACTTTTCATTGAATTTCAGCAAGCCTTTGATTCAGGCAATAGAGAGTGGCTGCTCTGCAAAGGTGTTAACCAGAGATGGGAATACAGGAGACATTAACATTGAATAGGGTGCAAGGCAAGGAGATAGTCTGTCTTCATCTCTTTTCAACATAACACTAGATGAGGTGATCTAGAGGAAAAAATTAGTCAAAGCTCCACGCAAATATTGGGATATGCTGATGATTTAGTTTTAGTTGCTTGAGACAATGAAAGTCTAGACATCCAATAACTTGATAAAAGAGGTGCTGGTGTTTAACCAAGAGAAGAGAAGATGTTACTGGATTCTTCAAAGAATGAATAAGGACGATCTAATAAGAAAAATATCCGATTGAAAGTTGCATCCCAAATTTAGATGGGAAGATCAGGTGATTGGTGCCCTGAAGAAAATAGGAATTCCTGACAGGTAGAAGAGCAGAGGATAGGAAGGAGTGGAAAAAACTACAAAGCTGGAGAACTTCTCCTGCATGCTGTAGCTAGAAGAGGATAACACACGCATTAATCCTCCATACAAAAAGGATCAAAAGAGCTTTCAAAGAGCGGCCTATTCTCCGACACAGTATTTAACTAGTTGATCGTTAAATACATCATTTTATTTTTCAAATTTTCGATAATAATAAAGTATATGTCTTTATCTCTTCCATATGCTAATTATTATTTTATTTTTATGATTCCCACATATACATTTGCCACAATAAATCCAGTGCAGTTTTTTTCATGACATCTCTACACGCATAATTATTCGAGTCATTTGCCGTGGCCCCAAAAATAAAATCCTCCAAGATTTCCAGCGATGAAAATAACATCTGTTCTTAGGTACTCGAACGTTGTTGCACATGCATGTAATTAGTAGAATATTTTAAACGTTTTGTCACTTTTTATAATTGTTGTTACCGAAATGCGTTTGATGTTGGGGCCATTTATCAAACGCGGATCATAATAAGGCACTTTCTTTGAGATCTGATTAGATACGTATCATTTGAGGGAGCCACAAAAGGAACAGATGAAAGATGGATGCTTCACATGTCGGTGATGATTTATGGAATTGTTTGTTTTTGAGTTGGAAACTACTTTTGAGATGAGTGTACACTGTAAAAAGTTTGAATTTAGGTTAATTACAAATTGTTATTTTTTTCAAGTACATGTACACAATTTTATAAAAATTGAATATTTAGTATCCTGATAAAGCATCAAATTCCATTATACAGTGTCCAGAAAATCGTATCATTCCAGAAAACTAAGTACTAGCAATTAATATTGGGTGAAACGTCAAAGTCTGGAGTGGCTGATGGAAAGAATTTGATAAAATTCAGTGAACAACTTCTAATCTTCAGATATCTAACGAGATATTTCACTTTTCCAAACATATTTTCCTACAATGTCAGTAATAGTGTACCTCCAGTCTGAATATAGATTCTTTTTTAATTGTTATTAATACAGTACACAGCGAAGGAATGATAAATGATAAATAATAACATTTTAATAAATTTTTATCAATAATAACCAGCCCAATGTTGCTGTAGTTACGCTAAAAAATTTCGCTTACAGCCTGAATAATTCTGAGCTAGTTTTAAAGATTCATTGCATTTCTATTCTAAACGGTTGTCCTTTGGCGGTGGTCCTCGTGGGAGATTTGTACACCGAACTTACATACCTACCCATTGTCAAGGCATTCTCAATGTTGACGGTCGAGACCGCACTGGCGAAAAAGTCCTTGTGGTATATTTTAGTTGGCGGCGAAATTAAAGAAAACCAAGACGACTCAGAGGCAAAACTCGAATACCGAGCGACTGCTCACTTTTGGATTCAATATAGGTATTCGATTATGGTAAGCCGATCATATTAAAAAGTAATTGGTAGCTATATCAATGAGAATTTGGAATTTGTTATTTTTTTTTATTTAAAAGGAGATTGTTAATCAGAATGTATTTTATTAATTTAAGATCGTGCCAAGAATAATGATATCCGACACTTCACTATTTCAAGATGTTTTCTTCTAAAAGTCCTTCGTACATCAAAAAAACCGAGAAATATTATTTTAAAACCTGCTTAATTGCAGTTTCCTGTAACAATTGTCATAATAATGTCGTAATAATAGTATCAAACCATTATAACACTCGTTCTGGCTGGTTCTACAGAGTAAACTCTGTAGTTCCGTGCTAATAGTTTTAATGGTTGTATTAATTCCTCTCCAAAGTGGATTTGTCCGTTCTCAATGAAGCAGGGTATGTAAGTAGGTATTCAATAGGAGCTCTTCGTTAGAAGGTGGCTTTCTGTCAACCTCCATTTGAATTGGTCTTCTTTATCTAGCCATACCCGGATCTCACCTCCTATTTCATCCTTTACAGCCTTCTTTGGTTAAATAACCACCTTCATATCCAACCTCCCGTACTATAAACACTGCGACAGGCCTACTAGGTGGTACTGGTAGCACAGTATATGAACCAACCAGTAGTATATCTCTCATAAATTTCATTCATAAATTGCCAGAGCTTTTGATATCCTTGAACGGATCGTTTTACGATTCATTATACCATAGGCGTAGGTGCATACGTTTTAAAATGACTTGAACGTGTTAAATGTTTTTTCTTAAATATTGTAGAACAGTACACTGATGAGTGAATAAAACAATATTCTTATACAAAATATTTATTGGGTTTTCCATATTACAATTTTCATTTTGTTATGATTTTTAAACTTTTTATTGACAAATTTTAATGTGTAATATAGTCGTTCCCTGAAGGAAAGTTTTATTGAATATTTTATTGAAAAATCAACACAAGGATGTACAAACTCTGTTGTTTGACTAATATTTATAAGTGATTCAACAATATTATATTCCTTTCTCAAAATTCATTTGGAATAATGTTTCTAATAATGAGATGTATTGTACAAAATTTTCATGCGGCACATTCAAGTTCCCAAAAGTATCCCTATTCGTATTTTCATAAGCTCTATGTCTCTATGTCTCTCTATGTCTGGTTCAAAATGAGCACCACATAAACGATGACTACTATTGTATAGAGTTTCTATTTTTGGCATCAAGTCAGGCCTATCGCATGCTTCGAGCAAAACTTCAGCTCTGAAACAAAAACAACAAATTAAATCAATGCATGGAGCTAAGGCTCATAAATGTAATATAAAGATCAAATGATAAAGTATTATACATTTCGTATGAAAATATAAACAGTTTCTCACCTTTCTAAATTCTTTGGGAAACGGTAAAATTTTTCATCACAATTATAATATTTATTGTTACATCCACGAATTATACACACACTACCCGATTTTTTCTTTTTAATGGTATCCATTGCAAAAAAATGCTCATAAACTATAAAAATAATACCGAAAAGCCGTAAAAATATAAGCGGTAATAAATAATATTATTCGCAAATTCACCACTTGCACTTTGGTTGGATGATATAGTCATCCGAACGACGTTGTAGGTCACAGAGCGCTCGGCAGTGTGGTAGTATGAAACACCAGGACAAAGGAACGCTAAATTATTCCTTAAAAGCCATTCGGCCAAACTGTCACACGACCCACTATGTCAAAGTCGAGAAACGACGAGAATGATGCTGGGAATGCTGACCGGCTGAAGATACATATGCACACAATTGGCCTAGCAGATGACAGCCTATGCAGGTTCTGCCAGGAACAAGACGAAACCGCGGAGAACTTAATCTGTGAGTGGGTAGGCCTACAAACGGTCCGGTTTCACTTAATCGGAGAACTGCAAGGGAGGCGATATCCAGGCTATTAAGTCTAATAAAAAGAATAAAGCTAAATATCTAGCACTAAATATAAGGAGGACCACAATAGATCTGCAAAGGTCGCAGTGGGATAGGACAAAAAGCCACTTCAATTCTAATCTAATGTAATCTACGAGAAAATGGTTTACAGGTTTTTACCAGTCCAGGGTTGACATTAAGACCATGGTAGCAGCCAACTTACAAAGGAAAGCAAACAAAATCTTGCTAATTGTCGGAAATATTAAATTTTTGTCGCAGTTTTTATTGAATGAAGTAAAAATATGTTTGTATTTCGAGTTGTTTAACAATCTCGTTAGTTTTAGTGAACTACACGACAAATCCATCGACTATGTCCTCATAACAGCTCATGCAAATTGCAGGAGTAAGAACGCCTAATAGACTTAATCTTGTCGTTTATGTTCGACACTCACGTGGGGTAATTAGCAAGGACTCGAATCCAGGCACAAAGAGCCAGGACGACGACGGCGTGCCATTGAAACCCCGGCGCTAGCAGCGACTTTCTAATTACGTGGCCGCAAACGACGTGAAATTAAAGTTTCATTGGACCATTACCATATGAGAGAGAATTCTAATTAAAGTGAAGTACTACGCTTTTGTTGCTACTCAGATTGTAGATGTAGCTGTTGAACTCTGTAATAACACTTTTAGGTGGATATTTACTGAAGATAATTTTCTGTGCAAGAGGATTTGGGAAAAATGAATCAAAATAAGACCAGTTTTGACGGAGAACAGAAAATTTTCAACACTTGTACAAAAAAATTGTCACAAAAATATAAATAGACCTAAATAGAAAATAATCAGCAGCTCTGTATCTGAAACCTGATCTATAGTCTCTGAAATATTTCCATCCACAATCTCACTTACCACCTTTCTTTCTTTCTTTCTCTTATCCTCATGCCTTCTCTAGTGTCGGATTGGAGTTCTCCCTGAACCCATGTTTTCCATTCTTTTTTGTCCCTGGCCTTCATATCAACTAATGATAATAATAATAATAATAATAATAATAATAATAATAATAATAATACATTTATTGCTTCTCAAACATAAAGTTCACAGCAAGGGTTTAGGGTTAACAAAAATGTCAATATTCTCCATTGCAAGAATAAAAAAATAAAAAATAACATAAAATTATTCATTCAAAATAAAAGAACGTAATTTTAAAATTTTCCATGTATATCCAGTAATTATCTTGGCAGATTCATAACTTAAGTTATTCAGAGTCGAAATTAGTGCATTAAAATTGTCAAAACAATTGACTTTCGGCTCCATTACTGAATATATTGGACAATCAAATAACAAATGGTGGAGGGTTTCGTATTTATTCTTATCTCCTAATGTATTTCCTTTGTTCTTTCCAATTTCTTCAATTTGGTCTATCCATTTCCTCCTGGGTTTTAATGTTTTGTGATTACATTTCAATTCTCGTAATTATTCCCCTGTTTTTCATTTACTATCATTACTTTGTTTTTTTCTGTATTTATTGTCATTTTCATCTTTTCCTTTTCTCTTGTCAATAAGTTAATTAGTTTCTGCATTTTATTCCTCGATTTTGATATGAGTACGATATCGTCTGCGTATAGTAGATCACTTAGTCTGACCGGTACCATGTTCCTGTACCTTATTATCATGTCCAGATTACCTCCTTGTCTTTTTATTTCCTTCACTATTTTGTCCATAATAATAACAAACAACAGTGGGCTTGAGCTATCACCTTGTTTTATACCATTACCACCTTTCAAACTACTCTAAAATATCGAACTTCTCCACAATTATTCAGAAAAAAACTACAGAAATTATCTGTTGAATGTTTTTTCATTCGACTTAATATTCTATAGACGTTTCAATGACTTGAAATATACGACAGAAAAGAAAATCGATCTACGAATTATGACTTCATTATGAAAAATACATTGTCATCAATCATATGTTTTCTATTGTTATGAAAGTAGACGCAACGATTCCAAAGACGTAAATTATATGGCTATTGAAGTCGTCATCTTTTGATGCTACACATAAAAAGTTTCATTTATTGCTACATTTAAAACGCAACGGAGTTCTTGTTGAATTGATCTTGTGGGGTTTTTGTTGCCGGAAGATTTTTGCTTACTAATAAGCCTTCAATATTTGTAATCTCATTGTTGAATTTGTTAGTGGAGAGTAGACTTAATTATTACGTGGCTGTCTGAACCCCAGTCATAGTAAAAATTCCCAACGCTCTAGTAATAATAATAATAATAATAAACGTCTTTATTATTTTCTTCCAAATGTACAAAAGCTTAAAGATAAATTATTCAAATATTCGTGGAAGAAAATAAAGGACGAAGTTCAGTTTAATGATGGTAACCACCACGAATATGATTTCTTCTAGAAATTCAAAAAATTAGACGCAGGCAACTATTTTGTACTTTTTTTATATATTGCTGTGCTAAGCCTGGTCCATAGAGAACATCAGCATAATTGAATATTGACAAAGTTAAAGTTTCACGTAGGGTTTGTTTTAAACGAATACTCATGAGGTGTCTATTTCCATAAATTATCTGTGCTAACTGTCGATTTTAGTAATTGTGCCACTTGACGGGCAATTTTGTGCTTCTTCGCGCTCTACTTATCAATCTCGTGCCCTGGTATCCATGCTACCATAATCTTGCAACGATTTCCGAGTGCATTTAAGGCACGTACGCAATCCCATTCTAGCTTAGAATTTACCTGCATGGAGTCGAGTGCAGGTGTTGCTGCGTTGCTGCTTCCTGCCTTTTAACCTCTGCTACGTGGTGATGAATTGCTGTCACTTCCGCTTAGCTATCCTTTGCTTTATCCCTACCATTCTGGATCCTACACTCTACACTTACATCTGCCCTGAAGCTGTTCCATAAAGTAATAAATAAGATCAATGTCAAACATGTAGCGTTTTGTGGCACAAAGTTACCAGTAGCGCTTACCTTGGCTACCGGTATGAACTAGCATTCATGTTTACAAAAATCCAACCTCAAACGCTAGTCTCCATGCTCAAAAAATGCTCAAAAATGTTTCCAACTTACCTATGATAAGTGATAATAAATGCTGTGATAATAGTAAATCCCAATGATGAAGATGATTAATTTATTTGCAGAACCTTAAATTAAAATAATACTAAAAATGAAGCAAGTGAAGTTTTGTGTAGAGGGAAGAGGGGTTTGTTAGTCCAGCTAGTTGCTGTAAAGCGCCATGCGCAGCTGGCTGCGCACAAACTTTGTTCCATTTCTTTCCATATGATTTAAAACCTCTTTTATTTATTACTCTATGAGCTGTTCGTATACTAGGTTGCCTCAGTCTGTACGGAAAGCACAGAAAACTAAGTGCTTCAATGGGTGCTAAACTCTCCGAGATGATGATCATATTTTGCCTTTTATATCTTTTACGAATATTGAATTGTGAACACTCTTGCTGACTCCCCGACATGATGATTTTTACCTTTGCCTTTTATATCTTTTATTAATATTGAACTGATAATTTGACACTTAGTTTGCTCCATCTACGTTTGTAAACATCAATTCCAGAAACTGAATCAACCTGTCTATATATCTATACATAGTTTTAACAAAAGGCAGCAACAATAAACTTATTTATTATTTAAAATCCCCTTTCGATTGTTTTGTATCAACTGATACAGCTTCAAATGAAAAATTTCTTTGAAATAAAATTGGAAAATCAAGCACAAACAATGGAGAAAATCAAATGAGAGACAGAACAAACGAAACGAACCGAGTAGGCTATTCGTTGGAATGAAAACTAGCGCTCTCTTATCTCTGGTGTAGCAGTGGTACCGACTTGGCGGAGACAAAACGAACAGTGATTTTCCTAAAACTCAATTAACGACTCATCTTACTAAATGAAAAGTGATTGAACGTGTCACTGCAATCAAGGAAACAATTCCGTGTGCTATTAAAAGTAACGATTGAGATGGAAATTGCCACGACTGGTCGCAGGAGATAAACACGGAGTGGGCTATGGTATATAACTGGGACTTTGTCAGGGTCCCTCGAAGCCACCTCGTAGTTACGACTAATCAAAAGTGAATTGACGTTATCAGTTTTAATTATTTCAATTGAAATGTTGATTACAATTTTTTCAACACATGTTTTGGAGGAATTTGTTTTAAATGGAGAACTCTCAATGCAGTGGCGACTCGTGCTTTATCTAACACTTCAAAAGAGGGTGTACAAGGCAGAGTAATTAGAAATCCTCCCTCCGGCAATAACGAATTTTCCAGCAAACAATTTTTTTTGCTAATATTTTTTGAAATAACCTATTTGAATAGGTAGCTATAGAGTTAGGTCTAGTTGGGGATTTGAAGTAATCAAGAAGGGCATTTCCTAGATTTTTAGAATTAACAGAATTACATCATATGTGAAAATTTCAACTGTATAACTATCTCGGTTCAAGAGGTATAGCTTGGTGACAGCGGAGACTTAGGATCTGTTTCTTAATAAACGATAAATATGAAACCTTGGCTTGTCCTATTCAATTATTATTAAAATCAGCTCTTGAATAATTATTTTTCTAATTTTCGGCACTCGTTAAATTTTATATAAACCGCTTTTTAAATATCATTCGTCATATATATCAAAATTTACGATCTAAATATATATATTCGTTAGTAAATACGATCATATCCACTTATAAATGTGTCATCTACATATAAACATTTGGACAGAGTTAAAAGAAAACATCAGTAAATATTCGTTGTTAAAAAAACAATCAACATCCTAATTCTTTAATCTTCAGTCAAATTTCTCGAACATTCATAATAAAGATATAGAGTTAACACGTGCGTTGTGGCTTTCTATTTGTAATAAGTGATGACTTTTAAAAGCAACGACGTAGAAAATATCAAATATACAGAAATATTCGAGTGGTACTACTATAAATCTACCTATTTTCATAGGAAAATGTAGTGAGCTAAGTGCGATGAGAAGCAGTCCAACATTGGACTGCGGTAGCGAGAATGGCTGAACACATTTTGTACTGCAGCGTGAATTGGCACGAGGAAGCCAAAAGCTAAATAGTCTGAGCATTGATATGTTCTATAATAGGGACTTAAAGCAGTTCTAAGAATAACCACTTATTTATCCGTATACGTATCGCATTGCGCATGTGCAGAAGCGATAGGTGGGCTTCGTTACGTTACCTGAAACGTATCAATCCGTCACACGTACCTAGCGTACGTATTGCTTTATTGTGTTTCGTGTTCGCGTTTTGCAACGACCAAACGACCAAGAAACGCGAAAGGTCACTTTACGGATGACGTTAAAAATTACAACACATGTATAGTTACGATACGAATGCATTTGCTTTATACTTCTTTTTGATTAATCACGTATCTGCGTTACGTTACGTATACGGATAAGGATAAGTGATATATTTGAAGAACTGCTTTATGTCCCTATTATTAACTACCATTAGCGCAACTGAGTCTTACCAACTGAGCTGGGTTGGATGGGTTGGAAGCATGCAGCCAGAAAGTAACGTTGGTGTGGCACACAGATAGACCTAAAACTGACATATACTAGAGTCTACGGTGCTAGACCCAGGTGCAATGTCGATGAATCGTTGGGAAGTTTTGTATCCGTATTCCAGTCAAAAATCTACGCTATCCAATCGTGTTTGCAAATGAAAAACAAGAGGGGGTATGAAGACCAAAAGATTCCTATACTCTCAAATAGTCAGGCAATTTTTATCACGCCCCCAGATCAGATTTAGACCATGATTAAGTAACTCTTGAGTAGGTCCTGGAGCCTCTGACCATTAGCGCCGAGTTAATCAATCAATATACTTGGTGTTATTGTCATTAATCTGCACAAAACTGCATAGAGTGTAAAGCTAAGTTCATTTCTAATATTCCCTGTCCTTTAA
>CAJUYG010000091.1:197807-216997 GCA_910591675.1 Galerucella calmariensis | reverse complement strand
CTCCTTTCAAAGATATTTACATTGTTCCATACTTTTATACATGTTTGTATATGCTTAAACTGTACCAAAGATTTTTTATAATTTCATTAATTTATAGAAAATCGGTACGCCAATGCATACATTAATAAACATCTAAGAGAAAACCTGTGTTGATTTAAAATATTTTCATCTGTATGAATTGTAAAATATAAATATTTATCTGCTTGAACTGCGGTTTTATTAACTGAAACGTTTTGTTCAAAGAAGCGTATCAAAGTGTCCGCCTGCCATTCATCGTTCATCTGCGTTGAAAATGAGGTTTGATTTAGCTTACACGCTCGTATTTTTTTTTGTCAAAATAATCTTTGTACTCGATACTGGATCTCTCGAATAAAAATAGTTCTTTGTGCCACTGAGCGCTGCTGAGTGTTGAAACACGGTCAATGAAAGCGGCTGTGTGTGTTATATACAAAGTGTTAGGTTTGCAAGTATGCAGATTTGTTACATTATAAATAGACGTAAACTGATACGTCAACAATGCCGGGGAAATATTCTTAGGAATACGATTTGTCAGCGAGTAGTTAGTGGTTTCATTTACGCATTTAATATGTTTTCTACGAGATCTATAGGGTGGCCCTTATTCGTATCTTGCATATCACTATATTTATAAAATAGGTTGAATGGGAATAATAAGATGCCAATAGCATTAAATTTATAGATAGTTTTAATTCTATTTATTAAAATATACGCCACTGGTGGCGGTTAGACGCCCGTAACCGGATGTCGCGTGGCACTGACATAGGCGTCGTCGTTCATCTTCACAAAGTGGCGTCGTCAAAGAGGACGGCATCTCAGCTTGTCCTAAAAATGTTATCGATGGAAATGATGCACAGGAAATGCTTGACAAATGCTACTTTAATTATTTTCGATGCAGATGTATTGATGTGGGAGATAGAACATTAGTTACATAATTAATAACAATGGAAAAAGATTCTTCATTTTTGTTTCAGTTATGTCCAGAGTTGAATAGAAAATTCTGAATTTTTTAAAGAAGAAACGGTTTTTACATGGAATGGAAGTTTATTTTGTAGGTTAGGTAATAACTTGTACTTCAGTGTTTTAATGAAATTTAGAGATACTATTTTCTGTTTTATAATTGAATGAAAGAAATTATTGAAAAACAACGCTTTCTAAACGTGTTTGAAAACATATGTATGCGATATATGACCTAATTTTAGTAGTCAATATAACTTCTTCTTTTCTTCTGGACATGAACATGAAAAATGCTGAAATTCGTCTAGAGGGGTTTTTTGGGACGAAAAATTGACTGCCACAGTCTGTTTCCGTATAAAATCATTTTTTCTCCCCCAAATGAAGTCACGAAATTTTTGGAAATCCACTTTTCAAAACTAAAGATACTCATAACTCGACTAATATGATAGATAGAACGTTCTAGTCTTCGGCAATAAATTCAGGGAAAAATTTTACATATACCAGTGTTTTATGAGTCCATTATTCCAAACCATAAGAAAATTATCTGATCCAGTTTCTATTAAACATTTCCATACCTACCCCTTGCTTCAAAATTTTTGATAAAAAAATGATAAAAAAATGCTCAAAATTCGTCTAGAGGGGTTTTTTGGGACGAAAAATTGACTGCCAGTCTGTTTCCGTATAAAATCATTTTTTCTCCCCCAAATGAAGTCATGAAATCTTCGAAAATCCACTTTTCAAAACTAAAGGTACTCATAACTCGACTAATATGATAGATAGAACGTTCTAGTCTTCGGCAATCGATTAAGAGTAAAATTTCACATATACCAGTGTATCTTAAGTCCATTATTTCAAGCCATAAAAAAGTTAGCTGAGCCAGTTTTAATTAAACATTCCCATACCTACCTCTTGCTTCAAAATTTTCGAAAAAAAAATGTTTTCGACAAAAAAATGCCCCAAATTCGTCAAGAGAGGTCCCAAAGGACGAAAAATTGACTGCCACAGTCTGTTTCCGTATAAAATCATTTTTTATCCCCCAATGAAGTCACGAAATTTTCGGAAATCCACTTTTCCACTCAAGATACTCATAACTCGACTAATATGATAGATAGAACGTTCTAGTCTTTGGCAATCAATTCAGGGAAAAATTTTACATATACCAGTGTTTTATGAGTCCATTATTTCATACCCTAAGGAAATTATCTGATCTAGTTTCTATTAAACATTTCCATACCTAACCCTTGCTTCGAAATTTTTGACAAAGAAAAATGTTTTTGCCTCTAGGGAAGAAAAATCGACTGCCACAGTCTGTTTCCGTATAAAATCATTTTTTTCTACGACCGTGCGTTTTAACCCACTTTCCCGCACGCATCTTAGTTTTGGAAATGTCACTTTCTCGCACTAGTGCGGGAAAGTAAAATTATGCAAATTTTGACCTTCTTAGATATTTCTTTACCACAACAGGTAAATAAATATTCACGAATTTTGTGCATACGGTCGTGGAAAAAATAATGTTCCCAACTCTTGTGTAAAGTGTCTTTCCCGCCCTTGACCGCTTGCCCGAACAACTCCGCTCCACGTCGTTCGGGTCAACTGCATCCGCACTTGTTAGGAAAATAACTATTTCTCCCCAAATGAAGTCATGAAATTTTCGAAAATCCACTTTTCAAAACAAAAGATACTCATAACTCGACTAATATGGTAGATAGAACGTTTACATATACCAGTGTATTTTGAGTCCATTACTCCAAGCCATAAAAAGTTAGCTAAGCCAGTTTGCATTAAACATTTCCCTTGCTTCAAAATTTTTGACAAAAAAAATGGTTTCGACATAAAAAATGCTCTAAATTTGTCTAGAGCGGGACCAGAAATTGACTGCCGGTTTGTTTTTGTATAAAAATGCGTGGAGCCAAGTGAGGAACCACATCAATTGAATGTTCGATCTGAGTACTATTAAATTTTCTTATTAATTTCGTTATAGCATCGACATTTTTTTTTCACAGGAAATATATGAGTTCTTCATTCAAATTCTTCAGTCTGTTGTTCAAAAAATGTACAAATTTAGTATCAAAAATTTCTCAATTCACTTTGAAAATTACCCTCTGCTACCTTACATCTTTTTCATTGTCCAAATTTAAAAGAGACAAGTTGCGCCAGCTAGTGATATTTTTAAGCCGATCTGGATCACCCTGTACATACAAAAATTTCAAATATTCAAGACGCACTCATATTAACGCTTCGATTGTACAGATTGTTATTCATCCAGAAGTTAAATTTATATTTTTCACGTTGGGTCTATCTAAATAATCCTTACAATCAGTTCGTATTAAGTCTATCGAAGTGTCATTAATAAATTAATAAGAAAAACACATCAAGATAGACATTGAAATATTCCGAAAAGTTGTCAAGTTGGTCCCATCAGAGAAAAAAAAACACCGGCACTCGATTGTGGCGCTTCTAATCGTTTCCATCTCGACACATTCAGTCAAATCATCGTTTTATCTTATTTATGGTATGATGGGTCCTTAGATCTAACGTTTAGACCTTTATCTTATTGATTGGCGGCAATTGGGGAATTTTAAGTAGATACTCATAATTATCAACAATGTGCTTTTGAAAAATATGCTAGATATATGAGAAGGTAACTTCTATTTACTATTGGTTTGAGAAATCTATTATTTTCAATGTTTTTATTTTCACAAGGTCTTTAAATCGATTTTGAAATTCAACTTTTGGATGATTTAAATAGTTCGCCATTCATGCTGTGACGTACATACCATAAAAGAGAAGTTAGCTACATAAGGGTTAACATAGGATCACATTTCTGTCGACTTCTTTTTTGAAACCGAGATGAAGTATTATACTAGGTTATGTCAAACTCGTATAAACTGTAAACAAAAACTAACAAAGCAATCATATATATTATTGGGGCTAGTACGAGAGAGCCACCAAGATTTAGCTAACGCCTCGGCAGATAACAAGGTAATTGTAAAGGTAATTGCCGATTCTTTAGCCAGGTAAGCGGCTGGACTGAAAACTTTAGGACCCGCAGTGACACCTACGGCCTGACGACTTCGACAATTGCGGAACTAGCCAAACGTTACATCCATGTTCAATACCTTAAGAGATGGGATGGGATCAAAGGATGCAGTCTTGCTAGGAGCACCCCGGGCGACCCTGGGAAGCTGGCGCCGAAGAAATACTTGGCGATGACCAGGAAAAACCTACGTTTAACAGTAGGATTTCTGACTGGCCACTGTCAACTAAGGAAACACCTCCATACTATGGGGCTAGTGGACACACCTCCATGCAGGATGTGTGAACAGGAAGATGAAACTGTCAGGCATATGTCTTATGAGAGTGTCCGGAGTTATTGTCGATCAGAGAGTGTGTGCTAGGTGAGTTTTGGCCTACACGTGCCGATATAAAGGAGATGTCTCCAAGTGACCTGGACAGCTCTGTAAACTTCAAATTCGAATGGCATTGAAGAATGCTGAAATGTCCAAAAAAGACATTGAACTTCCCTGAGAGTGAATCTATAAAGAGACTTCCATAGTTTGGAATCACCCACTTAGCAAACTTCTTAAATTTCTGGTCGAACCAGGGCTTAAAACGTTACAGTGTGGAAAAAGCGAAGCTTAAGGAACACTGCAGGTATTGGATTTGTCAGATCAGAAAGGAAATACAAAATTTTTGTTTAAGAATTTTCACATTGTAAAAAAAATGTCTTATGGCAATAAAAATCTTGAAAATGGAGTGGAATGTAAAAAATTCAGCAAATCATTATAGACAAATGTTATAAGCACGAAATACGGAGTGTTCCAAGAATATGCTACCTACTTTAAAAGTTTACGAACCCTTCGTACCACGCCACTTTTTTTTCGATTCCTTTGACTTACTGAATATTTTAACGGGACACCCTGTTTTGGACATAAAAAATGCTAAAAATTCGTCTGAAGGGGATTTTTGGGACGAAAAATTGACTGCCACAGTCTGTTTAACTACACTCACCGGCACGAAAAACGGAGCAGTTGAATTTTTTTAAACAAACTTTATATTTTAATGCTTTGTGATGTTTTATTATTATAATATCTTACACACAAATAAAATAACATGTTCAAAATTGAACCTTCATTTGAAGAAAAAAACGAGAACAATAAACATTTTGTAACAATTTAAAAAATCAGAACGAAAATAAATTTCTGATGTGTCATAACGACTTTAAATTATTCAAAACTGAAACGACTTGCTATCCCAAACTTTGGAGCCGCATTATTAATAACGGGTGCTGCCCCCACGTGCTCGAATTAATGCCTGTATCCTTCTTGGCATGCCTAAAATCAAGTGCCAAATGTCCGCTTGTGGAATAAGTTCCCATTCCTCTAAAAGAGCTTGTCGCAGCTGATTTAAAGTTAAAGGAGCAGGAACACGACTTCGCATTCTTCGCCCAAGCATGTCCCAAACATGTGCTATGGGGTTGGTATCTGGGCTTAACGCTGGCCAGTTCATAACAGGAATGTTTACCTCGTTTAAATATTGTTGAGTGATTCTTGCAGTATGAGGTCTTACGTTATCATGCATAAGAAGAAAGTCATTTCCAATGAAATCAACATAAGGGACAACAAAATCTTGGAGAACGTCCTCAATGTACCTGGCATCAGTTAAGGAGCCTCTCGGAAGGATGTACAATTCTGTGTGTGCCTCCAGAGAAATTCCGGCCCACATCATAACGGATCCCCCTTGATATCCCACCCTAGGGCTGGAGGTACATTCAGCAAAACGCTCGTGTGGCCTTCGCCATACTCTCTCACGGCCATCTGGAGACCGTAAGCTAAATCTGGACTCGTCAGTAAATAAAACGTGCCCCCATTCAATTTCACCCCAGTGCTCATGAATTCTGGCGAACTGAAGTCGTGCAACACGATGATGCCTAAGACGTTCTGGGCCTGTCGCAGGTCTACGACTGGTTAGGTTGGCTTCCCTGAGTCTTCGCCCAACTGTCCGCTCGCTTACATTAGTTTGCCGGACGTACTGAAGTTGATTTCTGATTTCAACAGCTGTAGCATGACAATTTCGTAGACTTTGTAAGGTGATAAAACGATCATCACGAGCGCTAGTTCTGCGTTGAGGACCAGTTCCAGGTCGTCTATTGTAAGCTCCAGTTTCCAAAAAACGTGTAAAAATACGGTGCACAGTTCTATTGGATACATTATACTGTCGGGCAACATATCGTTCACTCCTCCCATCTTGAAGCAACGCAACTATAGCAGCCGCTGTTTCGGGATTAGCAGACATATTTTTTAGATTAAATAAATGTATCACTATAGATTAAATAAACGCAGCACAAATTTAACACCTATCTGTCACGTTGGATCTGTCACATTTCTCAAAATTCATGGCCAACTATGCACTTGCACTTTACGGCCAAGTAATAAGATCTATGGGGTTTATTATTTTAACTCAAATAAACTTTTTTACTTCAAATAAACCTAACCTACCCCTTGCTTCAAAATTTTTGACAAAAAAAAATGTTTATGACATAAAAAATGCTCAAAATTTGTCTAGAGGGGTTGTATGCTACAGTCTGTTTTCGTATAAAATAATTTACTCTCCGATTCCTTTGACTTACTGAACCTATTCACGGGACACCCTGTATATCTATTTGTTTTATTTTTTATAAGCCCGCTTGATTTTTCCATTGATACCGCCAATTTCAATATAAACTTCTAAAAACAAGTTTAACTTGATTATCAGTCGTCGGAGGTGTCTTTATTGACGAATAGCTAAACAACCCGATATCCCTAGTGACTGGTTAAGGTTTGTAGAAGCATCGGAGGAAACATAAATCTGTTTGGAAGTAATTCTGGACATGCGGTATTCTTGGAAATAAACGTTATTTCATTCGAAAAACATCCCACCTGATCCATTAACGAAAAATCCGGTCTCTAACGATTTTACGATATCGAAACACTCTTTTAACAAGGTTCCATGCAAGATCGTTCTTAATGACCACCAGAGATAAGTTAAAAGTGGTGTACCGAGATTCCGCTACCGTCTACTAAAAATGCCGGGGATAATATTAAACGTATTGGTGAAGAAGATGAAGATTATGATGATGATGGTGATGAAAATTCGTGAGAACTTACAATTAAAAATATCACATCTACTTCTTTCAATATGAAAAAATAAGTGGAAAAAGTTTTTAATTTCAGTTTTAAGAAGTTTATTCTTCATTCCATATACAGAGCGATGATACAAATCAATATGACTAAACTAAAATGGTTAATTCTATTGTGGTTGTTTTTTTTTTTTAGTAAACGATCCTTGTTCTTTGATCTTAAAAGACTCTGTGATGCTTTATAATAGTATTAAGCTATTACATTTGACATCTGTTGAAACGCTCTTTAGTAAAATTACATTTTCTTTGCCTAAAGCTGTAAATAAAGTAGATAGTTATAATTATTTTCGACCAGGACAGATGTAGGTGTAGGAGTCAATGGGCTTGACAGACGAAGCTACTACTACTACTACTACTACTAAATGTGCAGGCGAGCCTTGTCCTGGACAACTTAAGCCAAGGTTCCGGCCATCGTGCCATTCCTGCTACCTAGACATCCATGAAGCCGAGCCCTTCAATAAAGGCCACAACCTTTTTCAATGGATGTCTGCTTGTGTCTCCAGGGGCCATAACAGGGACTCCGAAGATTCGCCTGCGTAGTACAGCCCAGTGTGGACACTCTAAGAGAATATGGACTGACGTTTCGTCAGTCATGCCGCAACCCCTACATAGGGAACTTTCCTCTACTCCTAAGTTGTGGAGGTGTTTCCTCATACAGCAGTGCCCTGTTAGGAGTCCTGCTATCTTCCTTAGCCCACTCCTTGGTAGTTCAGTAGCTGCCCTGACGTGATTATCAGTCCATCCCTTCAGTAGGAGTTTGGATTGTCTAGGACCCTGCAGAGCATTCCAATGAGCGAGGTGCTGATTCCTCGGCCACTTCTTCGTCTCCTTGCGTATTTTTTGTTTTGTTTGGCCCAGGGTCGACCCGGGCCGCAGAAAGGAGCTGCCGCCCCTTCCGCAGCCAGTGCATCCGCCATCTCGTTGCCTTCAAAACCAGAGTGGGCTGGAATCCATTCTAGCCGCACCACGTTCCGCCTTGCAAAATTAGCAAGTCATTCTCGACATTCGTTAGCTGGTATACCCACTCAGGGCTTTAATTGTTGCCTGACTGTCGGAGTATATGGTTATGCGTCGATCCACATAACCTCTGTCCAGGTTTATCTGCGCAAGATATCCAAGATAGCATAAATCTCGGCCTGATATGCAGATACACCATCACCCAATGGTACACAAACTTGTGTTCTTGGGTTCCTGGAGTAAATTCCAACCCCTGCTCTATCACCGGAGCATGAACCATCTGTGTACCAGACGGTCCCATTAGGCTGTGTATTCCTCTCTTTTTCCCAGGACTCTCTATCCCGAATCATGGATCTGTATGGGGTAGCGAAGTAGTACTTACGCAGCCAGAACTGGAATATCTTCCAGGAGCCGCAGCTTCTTGACGTGCCTGCACTCTTCCCCTCTTCGCACGTATCCCAGCCGTTTCAAGCGCAGGAAAGCCCTTCCCGCCTGAGCCTCGATCACATGGTGGAGAGGCCGAAGACCAAGGATCACTTCCATCGCAACAGTTGGTGTAGTCCTCATGCAACCAGTTGCCCCCAAACTGACCACCCTTTGAAGGCGTGCCACTTGCGATCTAGCCGTGACCAAGGTTACCCTCGACCACCAGACTAGAGCCGCATATGTGAGCATAGGCAGCATAATCACTCTATAGAACCATATGATCGTTTTGGGGGTCAGTCCCCACCTCGGACTAATGGCTCTCCTACAGGCCCAATACGTGTTTGTCACCTTGCTTAGGCGACTATCAAGATGAGCCTTCCATGGATCACTCCTAGATACTTCACCTGTTCAACCACCGGCAGTGGTACTCCATCAAGATTTAGACCCTCAGGTCTTATACCTCTCTTTTTGGTGAAAGCAACTATCTCAGCCTTGGCAGGATTAACTGCAAGTCCGTGTTCGTTACACCATCCATGTACCCTATTCAGAGCCCTTTGCATGAGGTCCCTGAGAACGGTAATGTGCCTTCCAACAACAAGGACAACGATATCATCGGCATACTCAATCGTTAGAAAGCACTAACCGTTTAAAAGGGTTATTAGTTCGTCAATGACTAAGCTGTGTGCACTGTCACCTTGAAGAGGAGACTGCAGAGCACGTCCTATGCCAGAACGACTGCCTGGAAGTGTGCGGTTTCTTGTAGCCAGCTTCAAGATATTACATGGAAGATTCATTCTGGAAGCCTACTAAAGAAGATTCAGAGGACCACGATAGATCTAAGAACGTCGCAGTGGTATAGGCCTATTAGCATCCTCGAATCTATTCTAATCTGTGTTGAAAACGGTCTGATGTTATATGCTGCCTTAGGTTAATTATGAGATAATGAAAGATGCCACCATGAATAGAAATTTTTTTAAAAATATATCGCTAACAAAATGTAACATTATGTTTAAGTAATTCCCTCAGGAGAAAAAATTCCAGCAACACACATTTTTATGTAAAAATCTTATCGAAGATCTTAACATACTTTCACTACAAAAGACAAAAACCCCTTGCTATTTCTTTAATCAGATTATTAATTATTCCACGACAGAGGAATAATTCAAAAACTATCATTCTCTTCTCGTTTTTTTTTACAGCTAATTAGATCGCTTCAGGTTTCATAACAAATAACGGAAATGTTTGCTTTCTCATAAAGTATAAAAGGATAATAATGTTCGTTTTAAATCCATAAATATGCTCCACTTTTTTTCTCTTGTTATTATTCCGCAACAGTGTTAATCTGCGTGTCAAAAACATCACCGTGTAACTTATATTCAGTGGCGGCGCGTTAGGGTAGAAGAACGGCGAAATACCGCGGGGAAAAAACATTCTTTTCGGGCTCGCTATAGAGAGGCTCGGGGAAAAATGAAGAGGTGTTCAAAGGGATTTTCATAGGCATCCGATTGCTAAGAAAAGATTAGTGACCTGACTCCATGCTAAGGAGGAGGCTAAGGAGGATGAACCTATAATATAAACATTGGTGGCTTAAATAGCTATAAAATGACCACAGAGGGCTCCGTCGCCCTTATTTTGGAATTTACTGGTGGACAAAGACAGACTTGATATACCCAAAATGCTTGACGACGTTCATAGCAAACACCCAGCTAAGCAGTACCTACAAACTGGTACTGGAGTCAAAAGTGCTGGATTGGGTGCTATGAAAAAGCACATTTTAATAGTGATGAACCTCCTGTGCGAAGTATTTTCACATTCATGGTAAGTTTTCAGAAACCTTTGGTTCTATAACTCAGTTTTAACTGTGCTCTTGTCCTTTCCCTACGAAAATGCAGTATATTTTTTTAATAAAATGTAGAACAATTAAATATGAATGTACAAGATTCTCAATATTGATAAGAATTATTGACAATATTATCAGAAATATACACAATTAATTTGGATTCTCTGTTAATTTCGACGGAAATAATACCATAGTTTATAAAATAATAATACAACTTTAATAAATTATGAATGCAACAGGTGTGGTTTCAATTGAAATTTTGTCATTGAATTCACCTTTTATAAAATATTTAGTTTCATATATAGTAACGGTATATCTACATCGTCATCACAAATGAAACTTTAACCAGTGTCGAACTGATTGTAACTCGTTGTAATAATAGTCAGATCCGGTATTAGACAGAGTGGCTCATTAAAAATGTATGTAAATGTGGAAATAATACTGTAAATGTAGAGGATTCTCATTATAAATTGACTAGTTTTTGGAATGGAATTAGCACGGCTTAGTATAGTTAGTTCAGAGATATTTTGTACCAGCTTATATGTAGTAAATTTAAGCTTTAGCCTTTACCGATAGAAGACTAATTTTTTTTATAAGTCCGACCCCGTACATTATTTTTGCTTCCAAATGTACAGTCATGTTGAGGATATGTTAGGTTATTAGCCCTGCAAAAAGAAGATAAATCGCCCGAAAAACTAAAAAGATATTCTCAATAAAAAAATGTACTCCTTTATTAATGCTCCATTCAATTGTCGACCAAATTATTTAAGTTGCAATTATTACATTCTTTCAAAGTTCAACTGAACTATTCTTTCACTGTCTGTACCTCGGTCTGTACTCGTGGATATACCTCACACAACTCATGAATTCAGCCACTGTCCATAACAACTTTAAGCAGTTATTGAGCTTGACAAGTTGCTGCTCCTAGGTATGTTTGTCTTTTGCTCTCTTCTACTTTATTATCTGTTGTTATAAATAAAATGATCATTGTTTTAATTGTTTGTTAACAATAAAATAGCATCCTTCATGCAATAATGATCTAATTACGCGTTGTTTTTTAAATGTAAACTTTCATGAATATTCAAGTTATTTAAGTCTTTGTAGGCACTAGATATATCTACCAGTACCGAGATGTTTTGTAGAGATAACCCCTTTTTGTCAAGTTTATGAAAATTAAGCTTAATCGCACGCAATCATCTTTTAAGTACCAGCAAATTAGAACGCAACAATATAATGAGTTGTTCTTTTTTGCAATAGATTCACAATTTTTATTTATATACAACAGAGGTTATATCTAGAAAGAGGTCAAAGACTTAGATGCGTAATACACAGATACAAAGATTTATGCGGAAAATTACTTTGAAATTTAACAGGGAAATTTTGCCTGTATTTTCTACAAAAAATTTATAATATTTTCTTTAATTCTATATTTCAAGATTCTGGCGCACTGTGTAAAATTTTGTCTGGAGAATATAGAACATGTTTAATTCTGTCGAGTCCGCAGGACGAGTGGTATTTTCTTCAAGACACTCAGTTGAGTTGAGAAATAAAAGACATAATAATGAGATGAATTTCAGAGATATCTTCGGTATAATTCTTTGCTGTATAATACGGCTATGAGTGGCAATGAAAAACGTTATCATACCACAAAGAGCTTATATATAAGCTAGAGACATATAATGCTGAAAAGCCCGAAAAAAATTTGGCGTAAGCTCCAGGACTAATAGTTAGATATCGAATTTAAATTTCTCCATAGCGTAGAACTGTAATTACAAGTGAATTCATTTAATTGTTCGGAATTTATACATGTATATATAATCTGTGTAAGTAAAAAATACCGTGTGATCCTAATACACAATGCCATTATTAAAACTTTTTGAAAAATGACATGTACAATTTACATAATTACGATATGACAGAAATATATGAATACATGAATGAAAAATGAGACAAACAACTAAATAAAACCCAAAGCCAATATTTTGGCGAATCCCTGTATATTGAGCATAGGTTTATACGAGGGACAGTGAAAAAATTGGTAAGAAAATTCTGATAAAACAATATTTGACAATTACATTTGACAATTACACACGTTTCAAGTACTGTATAGTTCGCAAACTCGACATTTGGATAGACACATCAACTTTATCACTTGTCAAAGAAATTCGTTACGGAATAAGGCAACAAGAAGGAATGGGATCCAAATACCATTACCAGACTTGGGAAGAATGTCATTCAATGGTACACAGACGGCTCAAAAGCAATAGAAGGAACTGGAATAGGAGTGTTCTGGTCAGGAACCAAACACTCTGAAAGCTTGGGAGAAGCCCCAAGTATCTTTCAAGCAGAAATCCACACCATAAGAAAGTGCGCCCAGTTCAATATTGATAAACGATACAGAAGACAAAGGATTATCATAATGTCCGATAGTCAAGCAGCCATTGTAGCACTGAGCTCTTGTGTAATCAGTTCCAAAATGGTGTGGAAATGCTTAGACAAAGTCAATGAACTAGGCGAGAACAATATACCTTACTATGGATACCAGGACACACTGGAATAGAAGGAAATGCAATAGCCGATGAACTAGCAAAGAGGGGGACTGAAATACCTTTCTGTGGGCCTGAACCCTTTTGCGGAATCAGCCCCAATGTAATATTGGAAGAAGTAGGTAAAGCCGAGAAAAAAAGAAGATCTGACCATTGGAAATATCTAGTAGGGCTTTTACAATCAAAGACTCTTGTGGGTGACTACAACCTGTTGAAATCAAATAAATGCATAAGTCAAAGTAAAACTACGCTAAGAGTTTCAACAGGGATCCTAACAGGACATTGTCGCCTGAATGGGCACCTGAAAAAGCTCAAAATAGTGAAGGAAGAAGAATGCAGATTTTCTGGCATGCAAGAAGGAACCTTCATCCACATACTTTCCAGCTGCACAGCACCTCAGAATCATAGGGCACAGCACCTGGGAGATTACTGGATAGAAGAGGAACATTTGACCAGGTTGAAGCCTGTGGATATCCTAAAATTCCTCCGGGAAATAGGACTAAAGGAGCTACTAGTTCCTGAGACTCTCCTCAGAAACTAAGTAGAAGTAAGGGGGCACAATAGATCTTTTAGGTTTCAGTGAATGTCACCCCAAAATACATACATACATATCACTCTTTCCAGAAGGTATAGTCTGTAAAAGAAATACAACACTTGCGCGAACTATACCTACCAAGAATGATTCTGTAACCAGTTGGAACAAACATACTGTATTATTATCAGTTTTAAATATAAAAATACATATTTAAGCTACTGACGTTCGGATATTCCGTCGAAACATTTCAAAAACAATAAATCTCTGTTTGTGTAGCCAAGAAACAAACGACAATGAAAGAAAAACGCAGTAGGTTTTATACAACAGATAAGACTGAAAGTACAAGGTAGTTAAAAGAAGCAAAGCGTAGGCGAAGTGCAGAGTGTCACACACACAGTCACATCCGGCTGAAGATCACAGACAGAAGGTGTCTAGTGACTTGTAGATATATAGAGAGAGAGAAAGAGAGAAAGAAGTGGGTAGTGTAGTTTACACTGTGCTAAAACAATGCTCTTGATGTTATTCACTGTTACTCTGAGTGCATACATTGCAGATTTCGAATTCATTGAAGCTTACTGGGAATGCGGTGTGTGAGAATAATTATTAACATCTTAAAACAGTGGCGCACTAACAATATTAATGAAAGAATTGGTGAGGTTGTTATTTGATTCACTATTTCAAAATTGAGATTGAGAAAAACATTAATTTTTCTTGATAACGGTTGCTAAAACACTATCGGAACGTTAAAAGTGAAAATATAAAATTTTTATATCCAAAAAAAAACATCTGGCAAAAAAACATCTGTCAGAAATACAGAGAAGATTTAACTTGTTTAATTTCCTTAGATTTATTGGAAATTCTCTATCCTTGAAAGTTGGAGACTTTTCAACATTTAAATCCCCACATAACCTTCATACTGTACAGTATGTATCGACTACTGCTGCCAAAATCACATCTTATTGCTTTTAATGATAGAATCCTTGTAGACTATGAGCCCATGGGGAAAAAAGTGTCGCGATTTAAAACAGCAGCAAACCCATTCAGAACGATAGTTCATCATGCCACCATCGGCTCCAGCACTATGGCGTTCATTTTCTCTTGTGCAGAAAAGCGCAGTGAAAAACTGAACATTTTATTTTTCACCCCCTGAAACCGTGATATGAAACTGTACGCCGTTTGTTACATTTGATAGTAGAATCATAGGAGATCGGTCCAGACTCTATGACGTTCAAAAATAATCGTGAGGAAAATCTAGGAAAATTGTTGAAAACGTAGATGAGTTTCTGGAAATATGTTTTTTTCGTGCGTTTCACACTATTATCCCATGGGCTCATAGTCTATTGTTTCATCTGTCTTCTCTGTAATCTTTCTCTATTCCGCTCACGTAAACTGAGAGAAACAATAACGATTTGTGTAAAATTTTTACCCTTTTGATAATGAATAGCCACCCTCAAAATTTTTTCGACGATTGATCCATAATTTTTTATCTTCCTATCCTTAAAATAATTGTAAGTACTTGATAATGGAAGTAACAAAAAACATGATAATTTACTTATACTAACAAGCGGTAGAAGCATGTTTACCTCACTAATTACTTCGATAACTTTGTGTATACCAAGTTCCATGACAATTAGTAATAAACGGTAATCTACATACAAATGTCAATTAAAACAGTTACAACAAATACCTTCACTCACTAAATGTTACATTTTCATGAGGCATTGTTGATGGAGATATTTAAATTTCTTAAATTAGTCTACAGGATTGTTTTAGGGAAAATGGCCGTGAAAATCAGTTGCATATATAGTATTATTTTGGCAACTATAGATGATGTCAAAACCTTGAACATAAATAATAGGCCAGACGATAGGGATAACAACTACAAGTAATTATGAATTCGGCTGATTTTTTTTTCATAAGTTTTTTTACGGACAAACCATTGATCGGACGAAAAAAACGCAGGGGACCTTTTTTATTGCAAAACACTTCCCCTACACGGTGGTATTTTTTATCCTTCCTCACCCTCATTCCAGCGTGGAATATTAAAGAATTTCAAAAAAAAGTTTTACAGTTTGTTTATATAATTTGGGATATCGATAGACTGGTAAACTTTTTTATATATTAATCTACATACTTTAAAAAGTACTTATAAATAAAAAATCTGCCGTATTGCTAATTACTTGTACTTTTGGTCTAAAATGACCCATACCGACTGACGGTATAAATAGGTAAACTTTTTGATAAAATATAATTTCGCCATTTTATGGGACACTCTGTATAATAATATGCTTTTGCATTTTGCATTTTCGTGGCCATCTTCTTATGTAAAATCTGAAACAAAAGACAAAATTCCAAACAAATACAGCTTCAAATAAATACGAAAGAAAAAAAAACGAAAAGGAACCAGTTCTGAGCAAGCTTCGTTGTAAATACTGGGATTGACAAGCAATTAATTTTGTTATCAAATTAGCGAAAACAATCGCTCGTTAATTTAAAGTCGGAGACAACTTTTCACGGGACGTGCTTTATGGCCTTTGGGTTTTTATCCATGAGTTTAGGTGAGAAGAATTCACACCATCGATTCGCATAAGTTAGGATTGTTTTGTTTTTGCAACTGCTGGAATTTAAATTAGTTTTTTATTAGGTTAGGAGATGAAGAAGCATTTTTGAATGTTTGGCTGTTCTAACCTTATTTTTCAAATTTAAATGTGTATAATAGTATAATAACAGACAAAATCTGGTAAGAGTATATAAACTTTAAATTCCACTATTTAATTAATTAATTTTGAAAATATATCGATGATTATTCCGATATTAACATATCATCGATTCGATTTTTACCCACTAAACGCTCAGATTCACTCGAAATTTTTCCTTCTTCACAATACTTTCTTTCTTCCTCTTATCCTTATGCCTTCTCAGGCGTCGGATTGGAGTTCTCCCTGAACCCATGTTTTTCATTCTTTTCTGTCCCTGGCTAATGCCTTCATCTCTCCTAATGACTTTCCTTTGTTCTTTCCAATTTCTTCAATCTGGTCTATCCATTTCCTCCTGGGTCTTCCTCTTTGTCTCTTTCTTTATATTTTTCTTGATACAATACAGTAAAATATAGGGTGTTCCATTTATATAAAAATCTTTTTTAAACTCGTTTGCTACTCACTTCAAACGGCCAGATTAATTCTTAGTTAATTGAGTCCACGAATTTTCCAGCTTTTTCCGGACCTTCCAGGTTTTTCTTTCCAGGGGTTTCCCAGATCTTCCAGGTTTATGGTCTAGTCAAAATACACATCAGGGTCCTGATTCTCGATTTGACTTTGGGAAATGTGGCGACTCACCCATGAAAATCAGTCAATATTATCAAAGATAGCATCGTTATCTATTATTTGTAATTTTAATTAAATGTTGACCAAAACTTTTATTTAATATCTAAAGAACGGTGTAAGATAGGGGTATGACATGGTATATTTTTGAAATCAGAAGAAGAACATCTTTCCAAAAACTCAATAATATATTGGGTGTCTCATTTAAAAAAACGAATAATTTTTTTGTGTTTCCTAAACTACGCACGTCACTGTACTTTTGTTAACGTTATAACCACACAACTTTTATTTAAAAAAATTTTTGGTTTATACAATAATAACTATGGTAGAGGCTGGGACATTTATAATGAATAACCCTGTACAAAATTATGATTTCTCATATCCAAAAAACCCCAATATCAAATTTTTCTGCAGATACGTTGAAAAGAGGTAAAGTTATTGTGAAAAACGAAAATTAAAATTTCATGTTTAAAACGCTGTATCTCTCTTAATATCAACATTTTATTAAGGCTAGTTGTTCTAAATCGCTATATTTTGATGGGAAGATTGTACTGTACTTCTATGTACAATTACTTAAGGACCACCCTGTGAAGGAAACAATTCATTTTGGAATATTTTCTCATGGAGTGGAGAATTCAGGCCCATAATAATTAATTAATATTAATAATTTACATAATCTAAAAGCATTTATAACATTAATAAATTCTTTTGGGTCAATTGTACATTTTATCACTAAAAGAAAGATCAATTTATTCAAATGATAAAAAGCCAAATAGGGTGGGCGTCGTCGACTACAAGCAGCAGCAAGTTCTTGTTCAGAATCTAACATTGAAAAATTATAGCTGCTTCTGACAACATGGCGTATACGTTGATCGTCGTCAAGAGAACTGACCACGACAGGAATTTACAATGAATTATGCGGATTAACTAAAAGCATTTATTAACGTTATTATGTATTATAGTACAGTCAAAATTGTATTTAAAAATCAGTAGCTGATGATAATTTGAAAGATAAATTTGTTAATTGTGAAAAAATTAGCAGAAATTTAGATTTTTAAATATAAATATTTATTATGGAAGAGATAATTATTAATTAAGGTTTAAACAAGATGATCTGTGATTGTAAGAAGACTTGCTAATGTAAATGGGAAGATTTTGGATGGAAAAAATTAAAATATATCCCAGATTAAATACAGGAAACAATTTTTTAAACGAAATGATAAAAAATTGACTGTACTATGAAAATAAAAATATATTGAGATGATTTCAACTGTACGCCGGTAAGTGGGTGAAATGAGAATTATGGGCTGGACAATTAACCCTTTCTGAGATAAACAAGCTGCTTTCCAAGAGGAAAAACTCTACCAGGTCCAAATCGCAAAAAGGAGGAGCCGTTAAAAATTATATCAAGAACAATACAATTAGTGTGATTTATGGGAGTTTTATCGCACTATAAATTCGAGTAAATGGTTTTTGCGCTGTTTGTAGATTAACCCAGTGGAATAATTGCCTCGGTAACGATTCTTGAGTTGAATTTATATCAATAGTTATAACCTAATCGTCCAATAATATAAATTAATGGTTATAATTGGTCCCATACTTGAATTACATCATTAGATATTCACGGATTTTTCAAACGGTTAAACCACAGTATAGAAAGGATACTGGTTCCTTTCTATAACTCTTATAAATTTCATTCATAAATTGCCAGAGCTTTTGATGACCTTGAACGGATAGCTTTACGATTCATTTCATCATAGGCGTAGGTGGCATAAGTTTTAAAATGACTTGAACGTGTTAAATGTTTTTTCTTAAATATTGTAGGAGTGAATAAAACAATATTCTTATATAGAATATTTATTGGTTTTTCCATATTACAATTTTCATTTTGTTATGATTTTTAAAATTTTTATTGACAAATAATGTGTAATATAGTCGTACCCTGAAGGAAAGTTTTATTAAATATTTTATTGGAAAATCAACACAAGGATGTACAAACTGTTTTTTCACTAATATTTATAAGTGATTCAAAAATATTATCTTCCGTAACAATATATATATATATATATATATTTATATATATATAGGTATAGGTACAACTGTATAGGTACATGAAGCCCGATCTCCTTGTATAGTCTCCAAACTCATAAATTTGACAACAGTTGACAGTTTAGAACCTAAGTAATAAAACATGTAGGTTTTGTCGGGCAGCCTAGACGGGACGAGTGCGCAAAGTGTTTTCCGTTTGTCGAATGGGTATGGAATGGGATGATAAGTTGGGGAAATAGTTGCCCAGAATGGGCTATCAAAATATTGTAGATCCCAAAGAGGTTACATGAAAAACGGCTATACTTGGCAGTTATGTACTGAACATTTTTTTCAGCGCTTCCTTTTCAGCACACTAACACTCTCTTAC
>CAJUYG010000091.1:141896-187807 GCA_910591675.1 Galerucella calmariensis | reverse complement strand
CGGTTGTAGATTTTCTGACCGATTGATTATATTTTCTACTGGCTGGGATCATCTTCTAGTCATGGCCGGGCAGCTCTTAGTTTGCCACTTTGGGATTAGAAAGTTATAGCGATAAGGTGTGTTGGAAATTTCAGCAGTTCTCAAACGTTATTTTCATCTGGCTTGTAGCAGAAAACACCTAATATTGTGAATATGGCCCTGAATGTACGAAATGACATTTTTTTTAAATCGAAAATTTTTTTTTTAATAATAAAGGTCATGATCACTAAAAACGGTCATAAGCTGTGTAAAACATGAAAAGGTATTCATTTTAGCAGCAAAATATCATGTAACATAAAAAAAAACATTATAAAAGCACCTACTCAAATATTATCTCCCATGTTCCAGCCCCAACTCCATTTACCTACCCGACAAAAGGTACATATCTAATTCAAACAGTGTGAACTTCAAACTATGCGTTAAATTTAAAAAGGTGCAAATGCCAGTTCTAAAGTAAACACGAGTACCGACATTAATAATGTGTTCGGGCTCTTTCTAGAGGGGTTAAGAACAATAAAACTAATACGAGTAAATTCTTAGATAAACATTAGACGAATCCACCGCAGTATACATTATTTTCACTAAATGATATTTTCGAAATGTTTGTCGTACGTGTGATTTACTACGGATTTTGGATCTGCAGATGTGCTTTTGTTGTTTCTTGTGCAAACAAATTGACTGACAGACCCTTTTTCGTCGGTTTTTGAGCATTTCTTGCGCGCAATATAACAACAATTTCAAGTTGGATAAGCTGGATTTAGATTTGGTTTTTGAATTTGGAATTCTGAATGAAGAGAAATATCTCTTTCCACTTGAAAATTCCGATACACGATACGAAAATAGGAATGTTATTTGTCAAACCTAAAATAATGAAGAACGCCTGTAAATATTATTGCAGAATAATCTAAATATGTATTATCAATGTATCTGAGCTGACACAAGTTTTCCGTCTTTTATTGGACTTTTATAACCAAAAGCTGTACAAAAGAAAAAGGTTTGAGCAGGCCAAAAGTCGTGTGTATTAAATAATACATAGCATTATCATAAGAATATTTGCCAATAAAGGTTTGAAATTTTGCTTTATTTCAATTCCAAGATTTTTCTCTTTGATTGATGCAAGCAAAACAAACTTGCAGACTATATATTTGGATAGAATGTTTGACAGCTCAAAATTGTTTTAACAAATCAAGTTTGGTTACTTGCCCGTACACTCCTTTCCAAGTCACCTCCATTGCTTCAGAATATTAATACAATTAAACATTATTTGCAAGCTCAGATTTTTGACTTCTAAAAAGCGAGAAGCTGTTTTTTCCCCAATTATTCCCTCTCTAATATCCACTTACTCTGTATGTTGTTTCTGCAACAATATTCACCTCTATATCAAGTGACGTGAATTTAAGAACCTTCCCATGCCCTACGTTGGGCGCGCTTTCATTTCTATTGTCATATTTTTTTTTCGGGCTGAGATGGGAAACTCATGTTCAAATGGTTCCTTAACCAGTACCCAGACAGTGCTGGCCTCATCCCCACGGGAACGCCTACCAACCAAACCCACCTCAAACTCGCCGTTACTCCCGCCTTGGAATCACTACCCTAGCATACTTCGAGACGAGCGGCGGTCCCTCACACACTCTCCGTCATCTTCTCCCTTCTATCACTCCTACCTCTCACATGCCATGTCGAGTCTTTCTCTTCCCCTAATCATGCTCTCTACTACGCCACTTATCTCCATCCATTCCTCCTCGTCTCTCAACATAATCTCCACCATATTTCCCAATACACCGCCTCTCCCAGTTTATTTTCCAACTTCTTCAAAACTTCCTCGTTCTTCCAACATCTAAACACATGTCCCACATCATCCTCCACTTCACATCTCTCGCACACTCCAGTTTCTCTTTTCCCAATCTTGTGGAGCCACACATGCCCTGTGAGCACCTGCGTCAAGAAGTAGTTCACCTCCCCGAATTTCCGGTCCACCCAATATCTCCTGCTCCCAATCGCTCCTTTTAGCGCACCCTCATACTCATCCCACCTCTCCATCTCCTCTACCATCCATTCCTGTACTTCATCTCTGGTCGCACCCCTCCAGCGTTTCTGTCTGGCTCTAGCCATCAAGTCCAATGGATAGGATCTTGACAGCACCGCTGCTGCCAGTTCACCCATTGTCCAGTACGCCTGCACCACCCTCAGGAGCATCCCTCTCTGCACCCGCTCTATTGTCATATACTCTTTAATATAGCGCCATCTAGTTGTAAAAAAAAATATTCAACAGAACAGTTGTTTATACACTGGAAGGTGATAATACTCATATTTATCAAATTATATTTCATTTTTATCGAACGCTTATAAATACCGCAACATAATCCAAAACCAATAAACTTGACGAAAGTCGTAATTAAATCATAAACCCACAATAATGGCTAAATCCTGGTTAATAAAAAATTCATTTGATATCTACACGTAACCAATCAAAGTTAAGTATATTTATTAGTGTTTGCCATTAGATCAAACTTTGTTTGTTGTTTTGATGAGATTAAATTTCATTATGATTAATTATATATTATGTGCCGACTCTATTTTAATTTAATAATATAGACATTTATAGGTAACCAAGTAAACAACGTATAAATATGATAAATCTTTTAATGCTTCCGCATACAGTTCACCACTAATTGAACAAACTGATTTTGTTTAGTCATCGAAATTTAAATCTTTTCGAATAACACTTCAAATAATAGTATTATACTATTATAATGCATTATAAATTTGAAAATTACTTTTTTTAAAGTATTCCGTTTACTAAAAAGCAGTATCTACTTCTCGTGCTACATGCCCCGACAGAAAATGAATTATAGTTAACGGGGTTGGGATATCTCCACGATATAACCAAAACCATTCTGGTTTGTATCACTTGTAGGTACACCGATTTCGGTGTATTTGCGCCTCACAGTACAACCGACCAGAAGCTCTAAGAGCATAACTCTGGACTGAAGACACAGACAAACTAAATGATGCTTCAATGCTTTCAAGTTATTTGGGAACTTTGCTAGTATGTTCTAACATTAATCGTGAGGCGGTTTACAGTATATTTATACGACAAGTCAAGCTCATCATAAGTATATAAATAATACTATTTATGTTTATTTCACGTTCTGAACTTGACTTCGTACGTGCGACCTTCCTACTTCTATTTATGTAACGATTCAACGTTCTTATGATTTATTGAAATTAGCTTTAAGGGGATTTAGGTCTTTTAGTTAAATATTATTGTTAACTTATTATATTGACCAAAAGGCATCACAACCCACCCTTCAAAATCTTACAGATACAGAAGGTAACTCTCGATTATAGGAAGGTTTGGAAGGTCTGTGCTTCAGGAACGAGCTTGTTACTCAATTGTGACGTTCAGGGCTGGAAAAGGACCTAGTGGAAAGACTGTTGGGCCTGATAAGGGCCGTTGGTCTCCTCACCTAAACGGCAAACCAGGAGTACCAAAAGTAAAAAGGCTGAGGTGCCGAGTTAAGCCTCTGTATGATAGTGCCTAACCAATAAATCAACCAATACTAGACCGCATGCAGCTGCTGGCATCGTGACTAATTACCTTTATGCAGTCCAAATTCAAAGATTAGATTTTCCACCATATCGCACTCATTTAGATCCAATAGAACATGCCGCATATGACGAAGAAATCCTGTTCCAAGTACAAAAGAACAGCTTTGAATTGCAGCACAAAAAGATTGGAACGGAATTCCACAACAATTTATTTAACATTAACTTAGCAGCATGACTGGAAGAACACAAGCAAGTAATTATAGCTCGTTACTAACTATGCTCTAATTTTAATAAAAAGGCTTGTATTTGTTGTTTTTCGTTATTCATAGTAATTTTTTTGTAACCGGAATCGACAAAACAAATATTTAAATAATTATATCATAGAAATGCTCAGCAACTACAATTTGGAAAAACCCCGGCTACGAGTAGATCGACAAATGGTTTTATTTGTGTTAGCGTAGCTTGAATTTTTGATAATTAGATAGAATTTTACAGGGTTTTATACTTTTACGTACACAGAGAACTGTGATTTTGTTGAATAATTACCTATTCGGGAAATTGTAATGGAAATTTTGTCTAGTTCTGTCTCGACAATGCTGTTTATTTTTGTTGGTAACATTTACATAATTAATGTACCAGAAAACTAAAACCTTTTATTTGCTTTCATGGCAGAGCTAGAATTTAATTGTGTCTAGTTATTTTTTGGAACTAATGAATTAATATTTTATAAAGTTGAAGCTGCTCAATTATTCAGTAGAAAATTGCACTGGTCAGCTTGTAATAAGAGAATAGATATCTCCCGAACTACGATCCCTACGATTTTTTTCGTTACACCAAAATTTTTTGCAAAAATGGCGGTTGAAAGGTTCGCAGTTTTCTGAAACTTAAAAACTGACGTTTCTAGTCCTCGGGTAACCGTTGTAACGTATTCAGTCAGAGCTTGATCACAAATAAAACACACGGGCGTATCTACTAGAATCCTGTGCGACTTCCATTTTTCTACAGGAATGAACAATATTTATCAAATCATTAGATGTCATTTCACTCACAACAATATTAATGATAATTGAAAAAATGAAACCTCACCGTGTGCTCCAATAAAAAGAAGCTCAAGAACTTTCAATATTTCCCTGTGTTTTTTATCAATAAAAATTTCAAAATTTATTATTTAATAATAACAATAAAATTAATAATGACTTGAATTTCACTTTTTACACTGGAATACTACTAATTTATTCTTGAAAAATAACCGAAAGAGATAGTGTTTACATGTAAAATTGTCAGTTGTTGACAAACAATGCAGCAGAAAGCATCCACGTGTACACGCACTATTGCAGACGCCGTCGACCACACTATAGATGGGTGGCGTGGCGGCGTGCGAGAATAGAATGAGGCATCCATTACAACAAATTTAGAGACAAATTTCTTTTTAATGCATCAAATAAAATACTTGATACACATATCAAAGGAAAGTTCAGAATGTGACCTTTCATCGGGTATGATGCTTGACCTGGAAGAATTTCACTGTAACGAGAAAAAACTGCTCGAAAAAACTCAGAAGAATAGCTGTCTTCCCTCAGAAAACTGGAAATTTCCCCGATTTTCCTGAAAACCCAGAGGTCTGGGCCAAAAAAATTATACCATCAGCAAGAGGATATTGTAACCTTTCTCCCAATATCAATTATAAGCGGGTTTGACAGTTAATCATCGAGAAATTCCCGATAAACCAGAGCGCTCGGGAAAACTCCAGAAATCCACAAAAATCGCCTCTTGGAAAACACATTATTCAAAAAAACGGGCGAATTATTGGTAGCATTGTTTCGGAATAAATAAAGTACCACCCCAAAGAACCATTATCCAATAGGATTGGCTGAAATAACCCTCAATAAAAATAATATGAATAAATCCATGGAAGCATTAAAAAATCTAGCAAAGACGAATTTTGGCCTGGTTTTCCAATGACCCATGAGCACAAATTGAGTGGATAAAAACTCGCCTTAGTAGCCACAGATCCCTTCTTTCACCCGCACTTTGATTCATTAAAAAATATTGATTTTCACGCGAGTTATTAAAAAATTAGTAGTTCACTTGGGGACGTCAAGCCCTCAGAGCGTGCTCTCAATAAGCCGGCCTGGAGCACATTTTTGGGTCGGCGTTCGGGCCATTTATCTCGAAAACTATCTAATGTTTCGAAAAAATGCTAGTGATCATTTTTGTGGGTAAGGAACTGCTCTTTATTTTTTGTCTGAACAAAAATTCTTCAGTTGTCAAATCTCGGCAGATATAGCGGAAAAACGGATTTTCCGGAATTTCAGAGCCATTTTCCCACCCTTCCACAATGGTCAGGTACCTGACATTTTGGGAATTTAATGTGCCTACCATAACCTGCAAATTAAAAAAAAATTGCTTTTGCTGGACCAGTTGCCCATGTTGACACCTTCGTTTACTGGACTAAATAAATTTTTAGAGATAGATATGTTACAACGTATCTAATACCTTATAACCCTATCAGAAAAGGTGTGCCACTAGCAGGGATCTAATAAAATTAAACACCATTTTAGTGTACGTGTATTAAAATATTAAATAAGTCCCAGCTTGAGTGACTACTGCATCATTTATCCGTGAACGTAGTACACGAGCAACACGTTGATATGCAAAGATTCTATTCAAATAAGCGTTGCATACTTCACATCAGTCAGATAGTCATGACAAGATGAACCTTATAATTGACAGCTGTAGACGCCGGTAAGAGACCAACGCCTAACGTCCCCTTCGACGGAATGTCGGCACAATACCGACTATTGACTGAATTCAATACGTCCTGAGATATTGAATTTTTTGCGTGATATCCCGCGAACATGCCGAGCATTCTCGTCTTCTAGTCGATGAGGAATTGCTGTCGAAAGGTCCCACCTTTGTTTTGTTCCTTCGTGATATCAGTTATGGCGAGTTTCTCAAATATTTAGACATTTTCGTTAAGTTAGCGGACAGTTGATTGAATTAGAAGAATGCGTAATTAATAAATGCTTTAGGTAGAAATATTTCTGTCGTCTACTCGTATCAAATAATGTGGAATAAAAGACATTTCAAAGGGAATGTTTACCTTCTTGTCTCTAAGATTGTATTAAAGAGCAAATTTTAATAAAAAACGTATCCAATTCACACACAAAAAAAAACTAGATAAAGAGTCCGTTCCTGTGAGTGGGACACGTATGAAATGAAATTAAAAACGAATTCTCATCATCCTTGGTCATCGATCAATAAATCGCCCAATATATCGTCAATAAAAAACTTCATCATAACTCTAACATTGAAAACAAACTCATCAAAGGGGCTGGTTAAATAAACCAGAAAGGCATTTCATCCGAACCGATGGATTGCCGACAAGTGTTTACAGGGTCAATATGGTCCAGATTTCAATTAGAACACAGTATTTGCTATGCTCTCGTTATGATTTCATATCGAACAATCCGAGAGCTAGAGTCAATGGTAATCTTATGTGAGTATCAATATTTGGTTTGTGTGTTTGTCGGTGAATCTCTATATATTTATACGAAACTTATTTTTCCAAACGCAGGATATTGCCGACGAAAATGATTTTTTTGTAAAAAAAAACATACGATATATTGGAAAAAGTTTATGATTGTTCCAGGAACAAGTGGTTTTAAGAAATTCCCTAGATTTTACTGAGAAGATGATTATAACTAGTATATAATCGGCATCCTATTCACCAAATGATTGGTACCAGGGTATGAGCCTATAACTAAATTCTTATCAAGCTTTTCCAATTTTTTCCGTTTTTTTCATTTTATTTTGCGTGTGTTTCTGTGCCTCTATAGTGTAGGAAGGGTGAGTTAAGGCTCACAGCTCTTGGCCTTATATAATTAATTCTACATCCCCTCAAGGAGTTGTCTTCCTAGGTCATCGTCCATCTTGCTCTTTCCAGGAAGGTAGTCAGGTCACTGGGAAACATTTCCTTTATATCAGCCGGTGTATGCCAAGACTCACCAAACATACATTCTCTTATTGAACATTTTTTGACAGTTCCAAGAACCAATCAAATTTCCTAATTTTTTATCATATGAATAATTTCACCCAATCATGTCAACATTACACTGATAACAGACCACGGGCTATTTTCACGTTGCTATGGATACATATTGATTTATTTCGATTTAGAAGTTTCAAATATTTAATATTTCGACAACAGACCTCCGCCTACGGCGTCGGTCTGTTTCCAAGCAACAAGCTTTCGAAATCTGTCGTAAAATGTTTTCGACCAATTATCAATTTCCTTGGGCTATTACTACTGACAATCACTCTGGGAGCTCGCAGAAGACATTCTTGACTGTTTTATCTCCCTGCTCACACATCCTGCCTACTACCTCCATAGTGAGAAGGTGTTTCCTTAGGCCATTCAGAAATCCTACGGTTAAACGTATGTTTTTGCTGGTCATTGCGAAACATTTCTTCGGCACCAGTTTCTCAGGTGATCCTGGCAAGACTACATGCTTTGTTTCCATCCCATCTCTTTAGGCCGTAGGTATCACAGGGTCTCAAAATATCTAGTACGGTCACTTCCCTGCCTGAAGAATCAGCAATGCTGTTACCTTTACTCCTGTCGTGTGCTTTAACCCACTTCAGGATAATATTGTTTTCTAACGAGTAGTTAGCTGAATCTTGTTGAAACTATAGTACTAGCCCTGATGTAACATGTTGTCTGTTCAAGGCTAATAGGGCTTGTCCTACTGCTAGTGCAGTTTATTATGTTTCTGCCAGAAATTCATTTTCTGGTTAGTTCTTTTGTGGAAATTGAGATGACAGCCAGTTCTATTTGAACAACGCTGATGTTTTTCCCATTCCCCACTAAATTCTAAGGCTTGGTGATCTGGAGTAAGCTCCACTTTCTATATGTATGCGCATTGCATTTGCAGCATCTGACTCTGTGTAATGTGTTATTTGTATATTGTAAGGTTTATTAACCTAAAACGGGTTCAATTGAGTCTATCCATGTTTTCCCCTTATGTTTTAACAAATCTGAAATAGTTTTATTCCATGTTTTATTCATACACTGTATTACTACACTATTATATTGATCTTATCTACATTTTCTACTCAACGATTCATTTTTCTACATTGTACATATTCACATTTTTATATACCTTCCTTCTTAGTCTTTTATCGAATGCTTTTCCTAAGTCAATAATTTCCAGTAATGATACCAAAAAGGGGTGAATAAAATTCAGCATAACCGCTGTTCTGATGAGATTATAAGGCACGCAGGACGATCAATCATCCAGGATTCAAACAACCGTCTACTGGAACTAAACATCGAATCCCAAACCTTGTAACAAAAGCGAAAGCTCTAATATACGGTCTGAAAAGTGTGCTGGTAATGTCGGTATACAATGTTTGCAGTTCTCACTATTTCATACTTTTGTTTATTTACACGTTATTATCCTCGGAGCCAGTATGTTTGCTTCTAGGAGTTTAGGAGCGTTATCTATCGTGTGTGATGTATACGATTAAACAAAAAGTTAGGATTTTTTTTTATATAAATCGAGCTATGGGATCAAAAATATTTGTTATAGCGAGAAGCATCTTTATTTCCAATCAAAAGTCTTCCATAACCAGAAACTGTACAGGACAATAGAAAAAGGTTTGGACAGGCCAAAAGCCCTCTGTTTTGAAGATTACGATACACAGAGAAATGTGGCGAGTTTCAAACAGCACGTAAACCTCTAGTAAAACCAAAATTTCAAATAGAAAACCACTAAGAACACCGTAAACTAACTACCAACAAGTAAATTCACTTCGTCGATTCATGGGTTACCGAAAATTTCCTTACCCCTCCTTCGATGGAAAGAGAATGCGTTCTTCATTGGCAAGATGAAACTTTTACAAGTCAAATACAAGCTTTTTCAAATAATTTGTATAGTGGTTTAAATCCACTATCAGTACTAATAATAGTACAGTTTGGCAGTTCAAGCTGAGACTTTTAGAAAAATTATGAATCAATGAATTATTAGTTTGGTCGTGCCAAAATCAGTTAAACACAACACGCATTCTCCAATGTATCACCCTGTATTGTATTAGATTCCCAATCATTCAATAACAGTGGTAGATATACTCTGCTGTTTCAGTGACAGTTTTGCGGAATTAAAAATATACGTACGTACCCCCATTTCCCCTATTGAAAAGAATTGATGTTGACGCTGTCGCGTCGCAGTGCATTGCGATTACTATCGTCGTGACGCTTGTCCTACATATGTAGAACAAAACACAATTATTGTCGGGTATAATGCATGACCCATGGTCTGTTATGTCTCTCTTGTTTATGGCTTATTGCTGCAGATATAAAACCCATTGATTTCCCAACAAATTGTACTGAACGTCTATGGAATTTTATCGATAACCGACCCGGTTTTTATGTCAATCGTTAAAATATTTGTCACTGAGTGAAAAATTCAAAACTATGGATAACAATTTCAATTCAAAATTAAGGTATTTCGTAAATAAATAACAATAAGTACTTTTCCTACAGTCGCGCGTTAAATGATAGATAGATGTAATCGAAAAGTCGACAAATGCGTAGGATTCTTACTTTACGCTCTAGAGCAAAAAAAAATAATTTTCGCTAGCTAATTCTACCAAATTTGGTGAAATATGCGAGCCAAAAAGGCCCCTTTTTACTCTAGACTCTAGAGCGTAAAATAACAAGCCTCCGCATTTGTGGACTCCAGGATTTCAATAACGAACGGACGGATAACATATACCTTGTACTGATAAGTTATGTTGTCCCTTTTAGTTGCAAACCAGAATGGATGGTGTTGAATATCTTGTAGATATACCAGACCCGTTTGTCTTTGAAGTGTAATTCAATATCCGTCGTGACCTATAGCCCGGGAAGTAGTTGTTGCTTCTTAGTTAAACGGTCATTGTCTTTGGAAAATTTTTAAAAAATTATAAAGCGCTAGAAGAATTATTATTCAGCGATATCTTCAGGATTTCATTTGAATCTAGTAATAAGTCATTTTACGCGCGACTGTAGGAAAAATTACGTGTGTTTTTCGAGCGTAAAGTGAAATTGTCGCTATCAAAGAAACGCCGCGCTCCGCTTCTTTCTCAAAACTTCAACGCCCTTTCGCACACCCCTGGGAAGGTCGATATTAAATATGATAACCAATATTCTGTAATTCAAACAACGAATTGAAAATCATTTATTAAATTATATTAATATTATAACTCCATACATAAACATTGCCATATAAAAATTACCTATAGATATAGATATTATTTTGATTGAATATGTCGTATTAATTAAATTAATCCGTTCAACAGTGAACGTTCAATATCATATATAGTTGATTAAGAGTATCAACATATGTTTGATTAAAATATTAATATAATGTAGTTAATAAAAATAATATTCGTCATTTCATATATTATATCGATTTCCATGCTATGGATATAAAATAATATTACGTGTGCCTCTACATTCCATGGTAAGGTGAATGTTTAATCTTTCTATTAAGCAACTTTCAATTATGTTTGGAATCAGATGTACTCTGCTACACTATCAGTCGACAGAGGCGTATCCATGATAATTGGTGCATTTGTATTAATAAATGCAAAAGCTTCTTTAAGAAAATCTACATCTTAACTTACAATAATCTCCACGGATAGAAGTGTATTTTGGAACTAATGGTTGATTACTTACAGCCTCTTTTATCATGAAATAAATAACATTAACTTTAACTGAAGAATACAATAGCTCAACAAGAAGGAGCCATTTGTATAATAAGTTACTTGTCATACTTCACTTTGTCGACCAATTATATCGCCGATATTTGAGAATTTGATCATTTTCTCCGTGTATTTACTAGGTTATCTGTCATCGTCGGTCTCTCAAGGTCATAAATTTATGTTACCAAAACATTAAAGAGATTGCGCCGGGCTTCGCTTCTTGTTAAGCTGGTGTATTCTTTGCTATAACTTGCGGTGTTTGAGTATTTGAAATTTTGCCTTTGATTCCATTATTTTATCAATAATTTTTCCTAGACTCAACGTAGATGTTTACTTGCTGTCTTGCTAAATTTCTCTCAGCAACTGACTGCTTCTGGACAGTCTGTCTGGACAGTCTGATGAATGCGCTTGAACGTTTTCAAATGTTCAAGTGTTTGTATCCTACTGTATCTACATTCAAAATAGAGTTAACTTTGCTGGTGTAAAAAGACAAACCTCGTACCAGGCAAGATTGAAATGTTCAACTAACATTCCTAACAAGTATTTCCACTTTGTATTGGGACAGAGGACCTTATATAAGTCAAAATTAATATTCTAGAATAAATCTATCTACAGTGTTATCCTAATACGTTCAGGAATCAACGTTTCTCCAACAAATCCAATATAACCGAAGAGGCGGTAACACGGAGCCATCAGTAAACAGGGAGAAGTCCACAAACAACAACTCTATCTCATATATATATATACACACTGGGAACAACTACGAGGAGATGGCGAAGCAATGTTGGTAGAAAGGCCCATCGGCGTCTTGCTCATGTAAGATTCATGTCGCCGTGTACAAACAGTAAGGAGGATACATCAAAGACACTTATTCGCAGTCCACATCCTCGACAGACGTGATGTAATTAAAGAGCTTTCGAAACGTTGCAACAGAATATATCGTCATGGCACTGGAAATGATTTAAAAATATCGACACAGTTTGTGAAGTATGACAGGTGTACGTTGATAAAATTGTTTGACGTCAGAGAATTCCTGAAGATTGCTTGTGAATAGAAAATACTCTTCTCTAGCTCTATATTACCTCTTATAAAAATCGCGCAGATTCCTTGAATGATAATTAAATTTTGTCAAAGTCCAAGATTAAAAAGTTTAATTTTTCGAAAATTTAAATAAAATTTTCACACAATTCTTCATCATGCTTGAAGATACCTTCTAAAAGGAAAATACTCTTCTCTAACTCTAAATTACCTCTCACAAAAATCGCGTAGATTCCTTGAATGATAATAAAATTTTCTTTACGTCCAAGATTGAAAAGTTTAATTTCTAGAAAGGCGAAATAATATTTTCACACAATTCTTCATATTGCTTGAAGATACCTCCTAGAAAAAAATACTCTTTTCTAACTTTAAATTACCTCTTATAAAAATCGCGTAGATTTCTTGAATGATAATAAAGTTTTCTTGCAGTCCAAGATTTGAATGTTTAACTTTCCGAAAAGTGAAATAGAATTTTCATACAATTCTTCATCATGCTTGAAGATGCCTCCTGAAAAAAAATAATCTTCTTCGACTCTAAATTACCTCTTACAAAAATCGCGTAGATTCCTTGAATGATAATGAAGTTTTCTTGAAGTCCAATATTTAAAAGTACAATTTTTCGAAAAGTGAAATAGAATTTTCACACAATTCTTCATCATGCTTGAACATGCCTCCTAGGAAAAAAGTACTCTTTTCTAACTCTAAATTACCTCTTATAAAAATCGCGTAGATTCCTTGAATGATAATAAAGTTTTCTTGCAATCCAAGATTTGCATGTTTAACTTTCCGAAAAGTGAAATAGAATTTTCATACGATTCTTCATCATGCTTGGAGATACCTCCTGAAAGGAAAATAATCTTCTCTAACTCTAAATTACCTCTTATAAAAATCGCGTAGATTCCTTGAATGATAATAAAATTTTCTTTACGTCCAAGATTGAAAAGGTTAATTTTTTGAAAGACGAAATAAAATGTTCACACAATTCTTCATAATGCTTGAAGATACCTCCTGAAAAAAATACTTTTTTCTAACTCTAAATTACCTCTTATATAAATCGCGTAGATTCCTTGAATGACAATAAAAATTTTTCCGAGTCCAAGATTAAAAAGTCTCATTTTTCGAAAACTGAAATAAAATTTTCACACAATTCTTCACCATGCTTCAATTGAAAATAAGAAGGATTTCGTTTCCCGATAAGAAGTGTTGTATATCGATCGTATAAACAAAATTATGACATCGTGGTAACCTATGAATACAAAGTAGCTGATAAAAGTGTTTATACTCGAACTCAGTCTTTATTCGACGACAACAACATTTCGCGAGTAGTGTTCCACAGCTTTTCATGAAGCTGAACTGTATAAGAATTTCTATTTGAACTTTAATCTGACCCAAATGAAGGATCAATTTATTACTCTGGTATGTATATTAACTCTGAAAAAGGGTATCTTGAAGTTTTTCTTGAATAAAATAATGTGAAAACGACGTGTTATCGATAAAATCTTCCCATTTCATATCTTAATCTTTAATTTATATGATCATAATCCCCTGGAGATATGTATATTTCCAAAACATTTATGGTCGTTTACCTCCTAGTAGGGATGAAAAATGGTCTCAAAATCACCAACAAAAAACAACTTAAATGTTTAACACTCAGGATATTGTACAAGACTGGTAGCACCGAGTCGTAATCCGTTAACAATGGTTTCATATCTACACAGATTCTCATATATTCTCATGAATGGAGTCCAGACGGACGCACGATTTAGTATAATTTTATGGTCGACTACCTGGTGGTCCGGTGATGGATGGGCATGGTACGATGGACCGGTAGCGCTCGTTATGTCTCACCCATTCAAGGATTATCATTCTTGTGATATCGCATCAGCGAATGGGTTAAAACCGCCTCCGCTTCACTGTTGTTAGTACTTTATACCCTTGCTTTGTACAAAGTACACTGCCTGGTTATGTCAGTCATTTGCCGAAACCCTACATTTTATTTTGAAATTTAGTTGCTAAAAGTGGACAACTACGTGATTGATTGAATCCAACTGTCATATTTTCGATAAAAATTCACCCAGTACATTCAATTAGGTTTAGAAAATTAATTGAATTGTTTAGAACTTCGATACATTTTACTGCTCGTAATCTAATTCATTTTGTAAACTATTCGAACATCTCCACCTCTCATAATAGTTCAATGTCTACATTACTTATAACTTGTTACTATTTCTTTGTGGAATACTCGTCCCTACACTGAAATAGAAAATTACTGACAGCTTCAGTTTAACGAAATTCACTTATACAAGATTGTAACTCCTTTGAATTATTTTGTACCTCTCGCTTTCAATATTTTTGGAATATCACTACAACTAATTTCATTCCACTAGTACTAATCTAATACTAATTCAACGAAAGACAGATGATTATGGATAGAATATAATAACTGATTATGGGATTATTATGATAAAAATATCATAAAATGAGTTGAAGGTCATTGCGTAGGACTATATTTAAACTAAGTCTAGTTGCGATGGATAGGTATAAGCAAAAAAAGTTATAATGGTATATTCGTAGAGATTTTCTGTTGTTGCCAATAGGATGTATGTATTTTGGGGTGATATTCACTGAGACCTAAAAGATCTATTGTGCCCCCTTACTTCTACTTAGTTTCTGAGGAGAGTCTCAGAAACTAGTAGTTCCTGTAGTCCTATTTTCCGGAGGAATTACAGGATGTCTGCAGGCTTCAACTTAGGTAAATGTTCCTCTTCTATCCAGTAATCTACCAGGTGCTGTGCTCTAGGATTCTGAAGTGCTGTGCGAGTTGGAAAGTATGTGGATGGAGGTTTCTTCTTCCATACCACAAAATCTGCATTCTTCTCCCTCCACTATTTTGAGCTTTTTCAGGTCAGCCCATTCAGGCCACAATGTCCCGTTGGGATCCTTGTTAAAACTCTTAGCGCAGTTTTACTTTGACTTATGCATTCATTTGACTTCAACAGGCTGTAGCCACCAAGAAGAGTCTTTGATTGTATAATCCCTACTAGATCTTTCCAATGGTCATATCTTCTCTTTTTCTCGGCTTTACCTATTTCTTCCAATATTACATTGGTGCTGATTTCGCAAAAGGGCTCAGGACCCCAGAAAAGTATTTCAGTCACCCTCTTTGCTACTTCTTCTGCTATTTTATTTTCTTTTATTCCAGTGTGTCCTGGAATTCATATTGACTATGTTTTTCTCGCCTAGTTCATTGAGTTTGTCTAGGCATTCCCACACCATTTTGGAACTGATTACACAAGAGCTCAGTGTTTTAATGGCTGCTTGACCATCCGACATTATGATAATCCTTTTTCTTCTGTATCCTTTATCAATATTGAACTGGGCGCACTTTCTTATGGCGTGGATTTCCGCTTGAAAGATACTTGGGGGTTTTCCCAAGCTTTCAGAGTGTTTGGTTCCTGGCCCGAACACTCCTATCCCAGTTCCTGCTTTTGCTTTTGAGCCGTCTGTGTACCATTGAATGGCATTCTCTCCAAATCTGGTAATGGTATTTGGATCCTATTCCTTTTTGTTGCTTAACGCCAATAGAATAGTTCCACTATTCTACGCAATTGCCCCATAAGTGATCATTGATCTCACTATGGCAGTGTATAGTCAGCTCAGGATTTTTGGGTTACAGCCCCAAACCCTAGTTTCTTCCTACCAGATTCCTGCACACTATTAGAGACATTTTTGCTTTGTATAAAATCTCATCTTCGTGTTTGTTCCACGGGAGTTTACTGCCTAGAGTGAAACCTAGATACTTGACTTCTTGTTTTCATTCAACCTCGTTACCATCAAATTTAATAGTTTTGAGATTCAGTTTTCTTTCCCTAGTGAAGGCTCTTCATAGTATTGAGGGAAATGTGGAAGTCATGTTTTTGGTGTCGGTGTGGAACGTGGAAGTCTTAACTTTCGCAGCTTATTTTAATAAATAAATTCATAACAATAAAATTCCATTTTTTTGTACAGTAACCGTCCTAATCCAAATTACTGAGTATTTTGAAATATTCAAGTCATCATATTTTTTTTATATAAAAGTGCATGACAAATCTGAATCCCCTTTTAGGTAACATCATATTATGACTTCGGTAGCACAACAAATAAAAACTATTTGATAACTGCTTAAGCAGCGATTAGACCATGATTTATGATAGGTGCATAACAGCTGGCTCGAAACCGTCTAATTGGGATAAACTAACATTAACAACTACCTGGCTTCGGCCTCCGGTTATATAGGAAGTTCCACAATTTCATGGTTTGTTTTTTAATAGACGTTCCGAATGAAATGTCATCTGCTTTTAGATAAATAATACTACACTGGAAACTTTTTTTATTAATTTACGTTGAATTGTCTTCCTTTTCATATTTCAAACTGGAACAACTTCATTTTATGGAACCTGAAAACAGAAGTGGGAGAAAAAGGGAATTTAACTACAGGTTATCCTGTGTTACGACCAGCCCGCCAGGAAAGCTGGACTGTCCCAATTCATAGACTGTAAAGGATAATATAAGTTGGCACATTAAGAGGCAATAACCGTGGCGTGTCCGCCAAAAAATGACTTAAAATAATTATATTTTAGACTCGATTATTGTGACATGATTTTGATTTTGCTTTTGTTATTGGGCTAGTCAAACATAAAAAAATATTATGTAAAATGGTATCGATTTCTTCAAAAAAAGTCGAAATTTTCCTCTCGGTACCATTTTCTTATTTGTTTATGGAACAATTTCAACCAAATTTTGGTAGTCTTAATGGTTTCCTATGGTCAAGAAGCCACGTTTTGAATGAATATATTCAAAATAAACCAAATAAAAAAATAAATGTCATGGAAAAAAATTAATTCATTCCAAAAAATTATAAATGGCTTCTTGACCATAGGGAACCATTAAGACTACCAAAATTTGGTTGAAATTGTTCCATAAACAAAGGAGAAAATGGTTTTTTGAAGAAATCGATACCACTTTACATAATATTTTTTTATATTTGACTAGCCCAATAACAGAAGCAAAATCAAAATCATGTCACAATAATCTAGTCTAAAACATAATTATTTTAAAAGTTATAATTTTAAATCATTTTGTGGCGGACACCACGATAATTGCCTCTTAAGAATTTTGCTATTGACAGTTTGCTGATGACTATTTCGAAAGGAAGGAGCAGAATTTTTGTTCAGTTTCAAGTAAAATTACTAAATTTCTGAGCTTCGAGAACTTTAAGAAGTATAGAGGACTCTTCCTCAGAAAAACTTCGGTCACTATATTAGCGAATACTGGAGTTGATGTTTTAGCTCGCAGGCGACATGGCGGATGGAAGTATAACGAAGTTAGAAGTCTCCTGCAGTACTTCAAGGGTAACAGAAAACTTGGTTAGAGATGGAGAAATTATGGAGTCAAAACATTTCATACAAATTGAGAAAAAACTTTCATCCAAATTTTGTAAATAATGTTCATAATTGTAATAATTATTGTACCATTAATATTCAATAAATGAATAAGCTACACAAGGGCGGTAGATTTTGACTTAATCAATCAATACCTTTTTGTTAATTGTTTCTTGCGCCCTTCAAAACAGAGTAAAAATATGTCGTTTTTAATATAGGGAGGAGAAAATAAAAATATTTATATCCAAAAACTGATAGAGTTATTTATTAAGATTATTATTCAAGTATAAAACAAAACGATATATCTACTGGTGGTAGGAAATTGAAACTCCCTCTACTTCTAGTACTGCCAGAGTATAGGAACGAACCAGTATGTTATCTCGTGACCTCATACTCCCGAGTTCTCTGTGACCTACAACCTCGTTCGGATGAGTATCTCATCCTCATCCGGCGGCCAGTGCTGTGCTGCGATCCAACCAAAGTGCAAGTGGTGAATTTGTGAATAACATTATATATTATATTTTTACGGCTTCTCGGACAAACAAACATTATTATTTTTATAGTTTATAAAGCATTTTTTTGCAATGGATACCATTAAAAAGAAGAAAACGGGTAGTGTGTGTAAACCAATAAATATTTTGTATGAGACTATTGTTTTATTCACTCATCAGTGTACTGTTCTACAATATTTAAAAAAAAACACATTCAAGTCATTTTAAAACTTATGCTACCTACGCCTCTGGAAAAGTGAAATGAATCGTAAAGCGATCCGTTGAATATTAATGTGATGACCCATATTTTTAATTTCTTCGAAGGAAAAAGCCGCCCAAATGGCGTGCATAAATTTTTCTTATAAGTTCGAATATTGTGAAATAATGCTTTTCAAAAGTAATTCAAATTATTATAGTGGATTAAAATAAATAAAATTTGTAATACAATACAAGGTCATCACATTAATATTAGTTAACACTGGTTCGCTCCTATACTATGGTACTGCTTTATTAAAAACAAAATTCTGTTTTGAACTATGTTTATTATAATGTTGTTTGCAACTAAAATATTATTCGTAGTGTACAGCATAATCAAATTTAATTTTTTTTTCTGAATATAAAACACTTTTTCTCTGTGTACATAATAATTTCAAAGTGGATATCAGTTTTATCGAATCGAGCCATCTTTAAGGAGCCTATAGTTTATAACGTTCCGAGAGCCGGAAAGGTTAGTTCGCATACCTAGTGACAGCTACTTTAAAAGCTTTTTGTAATTAACGACAAATATATGATTTTTATCAAGTTTGGATCAGCACTATAGGTCGAAACGGATATTAACGCGGAGGTGTTCTGAATTTTTTTTTAATTAATAGTAGTGGCTTTTATGTTGATCTTGTATACCACTTGCTATTATTGTTATTATTATAAACTAGTTATGTAGATGTTTGTATTATTGAGCCCCCTTAATACGTTTGATAAAGCTACTGTGTTAGCGAAGCGCGTCACAAATTTAAATTGAACATAATACAAATAATACAGGATAACCCAGGAGTTCGTACCAAAAACTTGGGAGTTGATAGAAAGACTAAAAATGATGATGGTATTTCATGAAAAAAATTTTCTTCACGCCCTTCGTTAACGAACTATAGGGCTCTAAAGTTGGGAATGAAAAATAGTTTTTTATTTACAATTATTAAGTGGCTGATTGGAAATCAGTAATATTTTAACCGTTAATAAACACCATAATTGCACACTTCTTGGCGCGATATACAAGTCTACAACATACTTGTGAACTCAGGTACCGACTAAGTTAAATGGTGGATGCACCATTTTTTTGGTAAGTAAAACTTTTTTCAGTTATAAATGAAACAATTGGATTTTGTGAACATTTTTAGAGATATCAAGTCTTCTTGTGACATATCGATAACATTAACTGCACACCTATATGCGCATTCACATTTATTTTGTATGTACAATTACAGGAAGCATCCTGTATTATTAGTAAATTATTAATAAATTGGTGCAGTCTACATTTATGAGAATAAACTTTTACATATTCTGTCAATTTTATTAGAGCATGTATCTTTACAAAAGCGCCAATGTATGTGGTTTATGCACGATGGAGCACCCCCTCACTTAAGTCGTGAGGTACGTGCCCATCTGAACAATATTTTTCCAGATAGGTGGAGTGGAAGGACCATTTCTATTAATACAAGAAATGAATCAATTGATAAGATACGTTTTCGCTGCGAAAACATCCGAAATAATCCTGGAATGTTATTTCAAGTTCAAAGATCTAATCTTAGAAGTTTGAGGAAATGTGTGGATGTTAGAGGAGCCCTTATTGGACATTTGTTGTAATTTTTTTTTAGCCATTTTGACTTTTTTTCAATGTCGTTAATTACTTGGTTACTCGTTTTTTTAATCTGTTAATGTAATGTAGTTATTCATTTTTCAGGGTTTTGTTGCTATTTTCACTTTTATTAAAGTAATGTTCGTTTTCAATAAAGTTCTTTATAGTTAAACAAAGTAAAAGTTCATATTTATAAATGTAGACTGCACCAATTTATTAATAATTTGCTAATAATACAGGATGCTTCCTGTAATCGTACATTCAAAATAAATGTTGATGCGCCAATAAGTGTGCAGTGCGACATAAAAGTGTCCGTATCTCTTAAGCCGTTAATGTTATCGATATGTCACAAAGGGACTTGATATCTCTAAAAATGTTCAAAAAATCCAATTGTTGCATTTGTAACTGAAAAAAGTGTTACTTACCAAAAAAATGGCGCGTCCACCATTTAACTTAGTCGGTACCTGAGCTCACAAGTATGTTGTAGACTTGTATATCACTTCAAAAAGTGTGAAATTATGATGTTTATCAACGGTTGAAATATTACTAATTTCCAATTAGCCATTTAATAAATGTAAATAAAAAACCATTTTTCATTCCCAACTTTAGAGCCCTATAATTCGTTAACGAAGGGCGTAAAGAAAAATTTTTATATAAAATACCATCATTATTTTTAGTCTTTCTATCACCTCCCAAGTTTTTGGTACGAACTCCTGGGACACCCTGTATAGTGAATATTTAAACAAATTTAATTGTTTTAAATGCCTTTAAGATCACAACGAAGATTTTGTTTGCTATGAGCGCGGTACGTTGCGCAGTCTAACTATATCAGATAACAACATTCGGTAACAATAAAAATTCGACAAAAGACAAACAAAGAAGCGTACATCTAAAATCTAGTAAAAAGTCACTTAACCTACAACTGACCAATAGTCGTATCTTAACGACATCTTATGTCCAGATGAATTTCTCCTTTATGCATAATAACTTCTTTGTGATGTAAATGTTTGGGCTACACCTGTATACGTGTTCCACCGAAATGTCATTTTCCTGCTCTACATAATAATAGAGTACAAAAGACATCTCGAAAGAGATGAATCTTATTATTGTACACATGTCGTTTAGATACGACAACTAATAAGAGAGAATTGTAGGTTTTATGTTGGTGGGCTTAGGTTTCGTTGCCCGCTACTGAACGTGAGAGGTTTTTGTGGTTAACTTACAGGATCGTAATCTATTTATTTCAAATTGTTTATTACTTTAAAACGTCTATCATTAAAGCCAAATTTAAGACAAAAATTCAAAATAATTTACAAACGCACCTCGAGAAGCGCTTACCCCGTCGTCTGACTGACAAGTACACTGTCAGTTTTCGATACATCATGAACGTACTCGTTATGTCATCAGTCATTTTTGGTTAAGCGCGAGTTTTAAGCTAATGACATTTTCATTCAGGATAATTTTATCTTGATAGGTAATTTCAAGCAGCAAATATGTTAAAGACAATCTCCTAGGTATACAAAATTATGCTGCACAAGTTTTTGTTGAACTACTATTCCTGTATTCTCTAAACATTTTAATTTGTCCATTATTGACCTAGGTTAATAATAGAAAATATTATTAACCACTGATAGAGAGAGAAATTCAACTTCTCAGTTGGCTAGAGGGAGCTAGTAGTGAAAAATAGTATATTATATTATAAGGATTAAAAGTGCATATTTTTCTCACTAGCAATATTTGCAGTTGCGAGGCGGAGCGCAGCGCAGCCGAGCGAATGCAAAAATGCGAGTAAAAATAGGCACTTTTAGTCCGTATGATATATACCAAGTCAAAATTAAAATAAATTTAGTTACATTCAAAAATCGTCATTAATTTGGTAATAAATTTGAACACCTTCTAATTAAAACAGCGATAGCAAGTCGTTAGTCATGGATATCTGGTATTGTTGGTCAAGTAGACGTCAGTAGACGTACTAATCATATAATTTTTGTAGTAGTTTTTACACTGCTTCCAAAATGAATCCCGAACACGATAAAAATATACCTGCGGATATATTGGAAAGTGCCGAAGCAGTATATCTAAATCTTTTGCTACCCAAATCTCGCCAAGTTTATGATCTTGCATATCAGCGATTCATGGATTGGTGTAAAGAAAAAAATGTGCAAAACTATGCGGAGAGTGTTCTTATGGTGTATTTCTCAAATTTAACGAATACCGTCAAGCCATCCAATCTTTGGTCACAGTATTCAATGTTGCGATCCACATTGGATATCAAAAATGGTGTGGATATTAGTAAATATTCAAAATTACGAGCATTGTTAAAAAGGCAAAGTGATGGATATATACCTGAAAAGTCTAGGGTTTTTACAAAGGAGGAAGTGGATCGGTTCCTGGATATGGCATCCGATGATGTATATTTGATGATAAAGGTTGTTCTAGTATTAGGAATTGGAGGTGCTATGCGTTGTGACGAACTAGTTAATCATACAGGAACGTCGTTTATTTTTGAAGTATGTTAATGGGAAGTGTCAAAGAATGGCCGCAAGAAATTTCAAAATTTTTGAAGTTAGAAAATTGGAAGGAGTATACTGGACATCTGCTACACTTCTTATTGATGGTGGCGGTGACACTTGTCTTAAAAGACATGGAGGTTGGAAATCGAGTACGGTAGCAGAAGGATATATTGAAGAATCACGTATCAACAAAGAGAATACTGCCAGAAAAATATTGCAACCTGACAAAGAAGGTGTACCTGTTCAGATATTTCCTCGAATGTTTCATCAACAGTTACGGAGAATATTTTGAGTTGTTCTAGCATTAATGAAAATCTTTTGAATTGTTCGGAAATTGTTAGTGATAATCTCAGTGGTGCTTTGAATTTTGGCAATACTTGTTTCAATTGTACATTCAATATCACTATAAATAACAAATAAATACCTATAGGTATATAGGTAGTTGCCCAATTAGTATGTTTTACTAAGTTTGTAAGAGACAATGTTTTTTTCTTCAAATTTTAATTAGAGAGCTCCAATGCAATCACTCTCAGTCCTAGGATTAAAAGTAGCGTTTTTAATCCTAGGATTAAAAGTGTTGCTAAGCAAGTAACAAATTTTTGTACGGTAAGGGAATTGATGGCTTTTGCACCTGAAAATAGTACAAAAATGTCAACATTTTTTGATAGTTGGAGAAAACTGACGCAAAAAGCTTCTAAAGCAAATTCGAGAAAAGCTATGTTATTTCAAGCAGCTGTGAATGAGCTGCAATTGGCCCGTTACGTCAGACAGTATGACAGCGCCCTTGCGAAAAATTCCTTCAAAATTGCCATTCTCGCCTTTATTTCTTTGCATTGGCGGTTACAGGTGACTTATTAGACCTTAGAAATTTTTATTTGTATCCATCATTTAGTGTTTATGGTAGGAAATATTATTAAAAATTTTTAATTAGAAGAAATTTCTATTGTTTACTATATTTTGTTGGTGCATGTTTAGTTTTAGGACACGCACAAACTTTTACCAAGAATAAATTTTTCTGGATAACCCCTCAATTAATGAATTTTTCATATATGGTGCATACTTTGGACTTTGTTTGATATTCTAAGTGTCTGCTATAAAAATATGAGGTACTGACCTGTTATAATAAAAAAATTAATCACTAAAACCAACAGTTGTGTCCGGTCGAATAATGACATTAAATAATATATTAAGATCTTACAAATTTATGATATGCAAATGTTGTAATAAATCAATAAACATTGTAAATACCTTAATGTTAGTACCTACAGCCGTCGCATCCGACGTTATAATAAAATTCATATGGAGATTTGAATAACTTTAACAAATTTATTATGACAGTACGAAGAATGTGTTTTTATTTTTTTATGTTTTGTAAATTTGTTCGACACGATGAATTCATTTTGTGTACCATGTTGGGATCACTATAGACTTAATCTTAATATGAGAAATGACTTCATTTACATAATTTTCTAGGCTTACAGTCCATAAAAAAGTTGATAATTCGAAAAAAATTATTATTGGGGGCAGTGTGAAAATAATTATCGAATAATCACTAGAAATGATAATTATTGCTCGTAAAAAATGAATTAATTCATGACTGTTGATAGAAAAATAATATTATTCCACTCTTACTAAAAGTTATTTATTTGGTACCCCAATTTACCCTCTGTTACTGAAGAATAATACAAGCATTAGATAAATAACCCAAATTAAAAAAAGAACCTAGGGAGCAAGATCCATCTAAATGTTCTCATCAAGACGAATTATTGCATTAAGGACACCAGGACACAAGGATATCGACCAACATATCGGCTGCCGTTGTTAACGCAGCTGACTAACGGCGGAAGCATTAGCCACTATCAGCTATTAAATAAAGGCAATCACACCGTATAATAGCCACTTTTCCGCTCTTCTTATTTTCTATTCCCATTTCGATAAATTATAGGCCAGCACAAAGGAACAAATAACAACATTTAATCAAGGAAAATCTTTTTAATTTTATGTATAAAGTAATATTTTTTTTTGAATAAAATTAGAGGTGCCCTTATATTTTCCAATTTCCTTCAGATAAAAAATCCTTGAGAACAGGCTTTGTTATCTACAAACTTAAAGTCATTTTCACAAAAACCTAAATATTTTCAATTTTTTTCTCATCATTTATCGTCTTTGTGTTTCAATTTTGAAACTATTTTGCATAGAGATACCCTGTATAGTATAAAAGGTAGAACGTGTCGCGGGACACACGGTAGGAACTTTAGTTCCTTTTAAGCAAAAGTTATGTAATACATCTGACGTTATAGATAGACAATTTGCATATTCTTTGGTGGTTGAGTAGTAAGCACACCAGACTCTCACGCGGTAGACCCGGGTTCGATTCCCCGCGAGGAATTGTTTTTTATTGTTAATTTTATTTTTAAATAATCATTCTGCTTGATATTAATAACGACAACAGGTAGACGTTTGAAATAGCAGAATATTCATTATTATAGATAATGGTACGGTACCCTCCATGAGGGAGTCCGACTGGCAACATCTACTTATAACAGCATCGTAAATTTAAAAAAGGAAACCGTAGCATTATACAAATTGGACATTCGTTTACCACAAAATTAGTGGAAACATAAAATTGAATTGTTAAATTTTTAATTTGAAGTTATATTACAGTTTATAGAAATTTTTATTTTCTAGATTTTTTCCTAAGTGGGTCGTAGAAAAAATATGCTGCTCGACTCGTGTGGATTGTCCCTATCCGCCTACGGCGTCGTGCTTCATCTTCGTCCTCGTGCGATATGGCCATCATATCCACACTAGTTGCACAAACTACAATTTCTTTCAAAATATGCCCTTTTACATTTAAAAACTACCTGCCAAATGTCAAATCAATTTATCCATCCATTTTAAAGTTATCGAATCAAAACATTCAAGTTTTCAAAACTTCAACACCCTGTATTTCGAAAAGTAGCTAGACCCCTTAATCGCGCAAAAAAAATTATGGAAATAATAGTAAAAATTTATCCGAACAAATTTAAGTAGATCACTAGCACTGCGAATACCAGCTTTGCATAGAATTTCAATATAGCATCGGTGGTTCAGTGGTTAGAATGCCCGCATTGCACGCGGGCGGCCCGGGTTCGAATACGGGCAGGAGCATATTTATTATTATGAATCGCAGCTTCGTAAATGAGAGAGAGACTAAGGAGGCATAAGTATGCAAAAGCAAGGCACATAACGAAGCAATGTAACATAACGTAGCGTAACGTAACGCGTAACGGTCAGATCTTTTGCGTCGCGACCCCTGGTCGCTCAAACATAACCTGGCGTAAAGAACTAAAGTTCCAAAATATGCCATTATCTTTTTTATTCGAAACATTGTTTGACAATCTAGCAATTACATGGAATAAATCAAAGCGTATATATACGGTGGGCCACCCTGTATATTTCAACTTTCATTATTGAATCCCTTAGTCCAGGCGCAAAGACAACTAAATATTGTGAAATTTTCATCATTATTGTTTCATATCGGCGCTTTTGGTTGAGCATCTTTGAACAAACGTCCAGCCTGTAAGTATAAGTCGCTCAATAACCTGCAGGGGTAGAAGAAAAACATACAAAATTCCACTGTATATGTATAGTAGTATAAGTTTGATAAAGAAAACCTGAGACATGCCACAATACGGTATGATGAAAAAGTATAACTTTTCAAAGAAATTCGTTACGGAATTCAGCAACAAGAAGGAATGGGATCCAAATACCATTACCAGACTTGGAAAGAGTGCCATTCAATGGTACACAGACGGCTCAAAAGCAATATAAAGAACTGGGATAGGAGTGTATGGGACAGAAACCAAACACTCTGAAAGCTTGGGAAAAACCCCAAGTATCTTTCAAGCGGAAATCCACGCCATAAGAAAGTGCACCCAGTTCAATATTGATGAAGGATACAGAAGACAAATGATCATCATAATGTCGGATAATCAAGCAGCCATTAAAGCACTGAGCTCTTGTGTTATCAGTTCCAAAATGGTGTTGGAATGCCTAGACAAACTCAATGAACTAGGCGGGAACAATATAGTCACCTTACTATGGATTCCAGGACATACTGGAATAGAAGGAAATGAAATAGCAGATGAACTAGCAAAGAGGGGGACTGAAATACCTTCCTGGGGGCCTGAACCCTTTTGCGGAATCAGCCCCAATGTAATATTGGACGAAATAAATAAAGCCGAGAAAAAGAGAAGATCTGACCATTGGAAAGATCTAGTAGGACTTTTACAATCAAAGACTCTTCTGGGTGACTAAAACCTGTTGAGATCAAATGAATGCATGAGTCAAAGTAAAACTGCGCTAAGAGTTTTAACAGGGAACGTAACGGGACATTGTCGCCCAAATGGGCACCAGAAAAAGCTCAGAATAGTGGAGGAAGAAGAATGCAGATTTTGTGGCATGGAAGAAGAAACCTTCATCCACATACTTTCCAACTGCACAGCACTTCAGAATCCTAGAGCACAGCACCTGGGAGATTACTGGATAGAAGAGGAACATTTACCTAAGTTGAAGCCTGCAGACATCCTAAAATTCCTCAGGGGAAATAGGACTAAAGGAGCTTCCTGAGACTCTCCTCAGAAACTGAGTAGAACTAAGGGGGCACAACAGATCTTTTAGGTCTCAGTGAATGTCACCCCAAAATACATACATTGATAAAAAAAACGAACATATAATATATCGGTGATGTTAGGGACAGGCCTATTTTTTTTATTGTATCTCCATTGGCTAGCCTGTTCAACATTAATTAAATTAGATGGACATTGGTACTCACCATCTGCAAAATGGAAAACAGTAGTTAATGGGGTTTTTATCGGCTTTTTCAACTAAATAGATAACTTTCAAATGTATTAATGTTGATAGTTGTTTCTGTTGGATGTTGGATGATGGTGGGTTCGTATATTAATGAAACCAACACAATTTTTTTTAATGAAGAGATTAAAACGGATCCGCAATAACTCGTTTGGGATTATTCATAATTAACTGATATGACAAAAAACAATTACTTCTTGAAATTCAATTCAATTAGACGATGTCGGTGGCATGCAGAATTTTTATTAATGCGGAATAACAGTCTTACCTAAGTTTTCCAGGCCTGTTACATAAAACATACTAGTAATTTAAGATAGGTTTTGTGAAGCTATGCTGGATTTTGTGAGATTAGGAAGAGAGAAATTTTTCGCAAACAAATCAACCCCACGTGACCAACCCATAAGTTTTACCCCTACCAAAAATCGCTTAACGCTACTGAAGGGATTTTATACTATTTCTAAAGTTAATGTGAAGAAATGGAAGAAAGCAAGATTGTCAAATATATTGCAGTCTACTAGCTATGTCGTTGAAATCATTTACAGCATTATACTCGCCATTGGGTCCAGGAGTTGTGTTATTTTACTTAGTGTGTTGTAAGCGTGCAGTAAACACTAAGCTACAGTGTTAGCGAAACGCGTCATTAGTTTAAATTGAACATTAGTTCAAATAGAATGAAGATTTAAAAAATTTCAATTGTTTTATTCCATCGCTCAGTATGGATTTTTATTAAGTAAAAACCTCATCCATTCAATTTTAGAAATATTTAATTCCAACTAGGTGTGGTGCCTTTTGGCCCAAAATAATAATATAATAATGAATATTTAAAATAAGAATTAAATTCCCTTGATCAAATTTCAACAAAACGTTCGAACATTTAATTATTATATAAATATAAATAAAGAAGATTATTGTCAAGTCCAAGCGTGGTGCAAGACAAAAACAATTATATGTTTATCTGTTTTGCTCTAACTTGACCGGTTATATAAATATACATTCAGTATTGATCAGAAGAAGAAGTCGATACATTATACTTGGAGAAAACTATACTATATAGTTGAATAGTTGTTAACCGTTACGAATAGGTATGCTATACGGCTAGGTACTTATGCATAGTATTAGTTTAGTAAGTAGTGTAATGTATCTAGTAAATAAATCAAACATATCCCAGTCTTAGAAGTAGTTGTTTCATTCCTCTTGAGATGATCCTCCAAGTGACTCGCAACACCACCTATTCAAAGTCTCTTCCACACCTATAATCTACCAAAGTATCCATCGACAATACATACATCACATAGGTGCATTTTTATTACACAGTTTGAGATCATAATTGCGGAAATTTAATCTTAATATATATAAATTACGTGTCACACGTTTGTCCGCGATGGAGTCCTAAACTATTTAACCGATTTCAATCAAATTTGTGCACCGTGTGCAGTTTGATCCAACTTGAAAGATAGGATAGCTTACATCTCAATTTATGATCGCAATATTATTATATTGCAAATTATTTGTCTTTATTTGTTAGTCCAAACGATTCTAACAGATGGCGACATCTGTTGACTGGATTGAGTGGGTATTCAATAGATGGCGCGTTCCATATAAGCTACAATTCAATAGAATAACCACCACATCTTGCTGATGCTAAAGTATAGGTTAAATTTAGTTTGTAGTGAACGAAAGTGAATTTTACTTTTTCAATTTTTGGTGTTAGCATAGCCGGCCACGTGTTACTTAGACTGAAGTATAAATTATAAATTACAAATGGCATCTATGTAAAAAAGCATGGTGGCGCCCATTTCTGATGTTCTCCCACTGTTACCCTTAAATAGTTTACAACAATGTAATATGACAAATACGTTAGCTACATCAACGCGTGGCCAGGTCAGCTAGTTATTTATGAAAGATATATGCACGCCATTGGGTAGCAATTCCCATCTCTTTCCATCGACTTTAGAAAAAATACAGCTTTAAACAGTGGTTGTATCTGAAAAAATGCTCACGTATTTGATCTCATTATGTGAAAACTTACGAAGGACTTCCATAGTAGAATTTATGCAAAAATTTGACAAAAATAAAAATAATCTACTGTCTCCCGATTGAACAAAAATAGTTTTATTGATAGAAATGATTTGTGCTTTATCCTCACACGTTCCAGTGCATTTCCACATGACAAAATTCCAAAAATTCATCAGAAATATATTCAAAGGGATCTTTTTCTAGTCCTTGCAAGCGTAATGTATCACAGTTAGTGTGTCAGAGTAGTTGATTGACACTATATGGTTCGGTGAATGGAGATTAGACCTATGCTATAATATAAGCCCTAAGCAAACAACTTTTTCTGTGTGAAATACTCGACAACGGACGTGTTTCACAATGAAATTTCAGTAAAGTTATAAAACCGCTGCGATATTCTTCATTCAAGATTACAGGAAATCGAAAGTGGTGAGACATTCATTACGAATGTCATAACATCCTGTATTGTATTTTGTAGGTGTGAGAATGAATTTTGATTAGGTATTTTTCGGGAATTTTTTTGTAGGTAAAAATATTTATGCAGTTGTTACCATATTCTTTCTAGTTCCTTATGTATTGCTGAAGAAATTGATTTTAAAATATATACAGAGTAACAAAATTTGAAAACTACTAATTTTTATGTTCTTATATGTGTACAAAATGCTCTAGTTTATGATGTACCTATACAATTTTACTTCAGAGTTGTTAGAAAAGTTTAACAAAACGTGGGTTATGATTTTTTCACACTCTACACCACAGCGTTCACAAACGCACCACGAGAAGCGTACGTCAAACAGACAAGTACACTGTTTGTTTTCGCACCTTACCTAATCCATAGATTATGAACGTACTCCTTATGTCATCAGTCACTCTTTGCTGAGCGCGAAATTTAAAACTCATGGCAACAACTTCTCAGTTGGCTAGAAGACGCAATAATTGTCAATTTCACGGCTATAGCGCTATAGTCCATTTAATAACCAGGAGGAGTAATTTGAAAAGCCTTACCCACACCACTAAAAGTTACCAGATTAGTTACTAAAAGGTGTGTTCTGAAAAAGTAGTCAACAGTCGTGTTCCAAATCTATTAAATATGCCTTGATTGATAAATAAATCAGCCAGGCATAGTCATAAGTCGATTTCTCTTTTGTCTAGTAGATTATTTAGATGTTAAACATACGAGTATTCTGTCACATGTAAAATTTGGTCCTGTTTCGTATAGATTAGAACATACACATCACTCTAATATAGCTGTTTTTAATTAGCAAATGCTATAAAAAGGAAGTCAATAAGTTAGTTTTTTGAATTATTTCATAATTTTCACTATACTTTCAAAAAAACCCATTCTTTTATATATTTTTTAAACCTTCGATAGCTTAAAACCTCCATAGACTTTTGACGATATCTTCCCAAATATGTAAAAATACAATGCATATAATAAACAAATAGTATATTATTTATTTAAAGGATTACACAGTTGAATTTGATTTGTTTCAAAGCTTGCAAAATTTTATCCAATATAGATAACTCATTTTTGTTCTTCGAACAGCATTTTTTAATTTACTTATCACAATTTTTCAAAAGTTTTGGTATTTGCTGCACTGTATTTTGTTCCTCTACCTCGGTATTCCGTTAATAATTAATGAACCATTGACTTTACTACTCCTATAAGGAAAATGATGAGCATTCAATACCCTGTTAATATAAAAGTAATAATCTTACCAATTGCTTGAGAAATTGTACATATAAGATGAATGTATTTGATTTTTGACGGTCCTAAATGACCTATAAGTTCACCATTTATATTGTTTTACCAGACTAAGCGAGGAGCTGGTACTCGAAGTAGAAGGATCCATATGCCTACTGAAGTTTTTAAAGGAACAGTTTCAACGAAACTAAGTAAAAATAATAAAATAATAAGAGCGGATGCGATGACAAATTAAGTAGGTATATCTATAATCTGTCAGAACTATGAAAAATGAAAGCTATCAGCTGATGTCAATATTAAAAAGTGTTGTGTGAAACTGTGGACTAATCAGAGGTCTACAGAATTGCCAACTTAAATTCAAATTACTCCTCCTGGTTTTTAAATGAGGTGTAGTAGTGGAAAAACAAGCTCATGCTCAGTTAGTATTTTCACGAAAAAATACAATTTATAAAATTAATTTTTCTATTGAAATTATTGTTGTTAAAATTATTGAACGTCAACTGCTTTTAGTCACTTCACTGTATGTACGAACAGACTGTACAATTAATATTACTGGTATATTTCTAGCTCTCACAATGCAAAATATAATCCATGAAGAATAACAACTGTATAATCAAACTAGCGATTCTATTTTGTAAAAACGGGATTATACTTTCGACACAATGTTTGTCAAACCAAAAAAAAAGCTATTCAATTATTAAGAAGTTGCAACTAAATAGAAATCTAAGCCTGTATAATACGATTAGGGTGCAAAAATGCGCCTTTTTTCAGGCAATTGTCGGTGATGACAGTAAGACTCCCTTATAGGCAGGACACATGTGTTATTTTCGTCATTAAGTTTGGACGGAAAGAGGATTATGTCAACAAAAAGATGTCGACCCAAATAAATAACCGTTTTATAAGTGTTGCGAGGAATCGGAAAACAGCGCTGGGTTATTGGAAACGATACAGAAAAAGGATCAGTGAGTTCTGACCCACCCACAGAACAATCTGACAAATCGGATCAAAAAGTCGACAATATTGTCGTGGTATATAAAAGAACTTCACCAGATGAAACATAGTTTACGCGTCACTGTTTTTCTTTACATTCAAATAAAAAGGATGAACATATATTTTCCTTCATTATTTTTTATATTTCAGAACTTCACACTCGATATTATTAAAATTCATATTCATTCATTTCATTGGAAAAGGAAAAGTTTTTCAGGATGTCCAATGTACCATCCAGCCTAACCAATTTTCCAGATATTCGTGATTTAAAACAACACCTAGGACACCCTGTATTTGTTGTCCTCGAAGAAACCCCGCCTTCGTGTAGACATTCTCATTTGGCAGCTCGGATCCGTACTTGATGCTGGAGCCCGTATCATGAAATATTCATCAGCAACCTAACACTCTCTCCAACTATATTAAAAATCTCAAATAAGTTGCTCGGAGTAAGTTGGTCTTCAAACAACAACGGATCACTAAAAAGGCAACCGCGTATTTCATTACTTTAGATGTGATACTATGCAAAAAAAATTGATTATACGGGGTCCCTACTACAAGTTGTTGTGTTTAAGAAAAATGATACATTCGGAAGCTGATTTGCAGCTTCATTTTTCAGTAGCGTTAAAAAACTTGATAAAAATTGTATGGAGAACAAAAAATAGTATATTACACACCGAAGTGGGAAGAGTTTCATTACTGTCGAGAGATTGGTTAGTTAGCTATTATCTCGAGACAGGAATAAAACTTCCTACCGAGGTTTGTATACATTTTATTTACAACCATCATACACCGATCAAAGTTAATAAATCTTTGTTTCGTTCTGAGGGCGGGTAGTCAGGGCAGGAAGTAGAGGTGTATAATATGACACTTTCTAACCTCAAATGACGTTAGTAATGACAGCACTACATATATGGTTGTGAATAAAAGAAATATCAAACGCCTTTTATAAACAACATTTCCGAACTAAGCAAAAATTGTGCTATCCCAATAAATCTGTTCCTGGATCGTGCACTTTACCGGATCCCAATCCTAGTAGACTATAATATTGTTAGAATTGCATAAAATAATATATCTTTTATTTCACATTTTCATGATTTATTGCTCATTGCAAAAATCTAATAAATGTATAATTTTTGATTTAATGAACGCACGCCGCTACTGTGTTTGCGTTTAGTTTTATTTTCAACGTACTTACTGGTTTATTCCTTTTATATTGGGTGCGTATACGCAAAAACGACAGTAAAATTTAACGTATATATTTATGTAAAAAGTCCAAAAGCTGTGTAATGCGATATTGGTTTTGGGAGTCTGTGAGTGGCAAATCCCCAAAGATGTAACATCCAATTGGTCTTCGAAACTTCAGATTGCGAAAAAATGGTGATCCGAATCACTCTTTCACTTGGAGCTCCATGAATTTCGTTATTAAGCTTATACGGGGGCTGCTACGATCGAATTCATTCGCGCAGAATTGTTTTATTATTTATATCAACCATCGGAAAACAATGAATAATCATCGGAAATTCGTTGACTTCGTTTAATAAAATCTCCAGTACTAAAGCTTCTTTACTAGATCTCTCCACATGATGTTTGTTTAGCACCGCCTCCTGGAGTTATCCACAAGTTATTTGTTTATTTTTCTCGCCGAACATTCCAATACTATAAATAATATCTTATTGATCGTGCTTGAAATTCCACTCAGTACAGAGCAGAGTCATTTATTTGATTTGTGATCTTGTTCCATGGACTATTGTGTCTTCGGGAACACAGCAATAATGTTATATTATACGGTAATATCGAATTGAATATTATATTTTCTTCTACTCGGATTAGGTCTGTTGCGTCGTTATTTATCGATAGTGTGTGTTGTTTCGTGTTCGAGGATATTGAATAGAAACGATTATTGCATTCGCTGTATATAAACTATAGAATAGGGAGTTCGTATTGAATGTTTTGAGGAACTATTTTGCTTTTAAACGATTCTTTAATTTGACGTTTTACGAGATTGATGACATTAACCGTTTTATTGAAAATAATAATGAATATATATATACTGAGTTATTTATAATATGCGACATAGGGATTCCTGAACAAAACTGTCAAAGTCGAGCTAACTTTTTTTACCAAATAGTGTTCATAAAAAGGTAGAACGTGTCGCGGGACACACGGTAGCAAAAATTAAGTAATACATCCAACGGACGTTATAGATAAACGATTTGCATATTCTTTGGTGGTCGAGTAGTGAGCATACCAGACTCTCACGCAGTAGACCCGGGTTCGATTCCCCGTGAGGAAGTTTTTTTTTATTGTTAATTCCATTTTTAAATAATTATTCTGCTTGTTATTAATAACGACAACAGGTAGACGTTTGAAATATTTAGCAGAATATTCATTATTATAGATAATGGTACGGTACCCTTCATGAGGGAGTCCGACTGGCAACATCTACTTATAACAGCATCGTATATTTAAAAAGGGAAACCGTAGCATTATACAAATTGGACATTCAAGAAATGTACGTTTACCACAAAATTAGTGGAAACATAAAATTGAACTGTTTAATTTTTAATTTATATATTACAGTTTATAGAAATTTTTATTTTATAGATTTTTTTTAAGTGGGTAGTAGAAAAAATATGCTGCTTGACTTGTCTGGATTGTCCATATCGCACTTGAACAATTGAGCACTCCGCCTACGGCGTCGTGCTCAAACTTCGTCCTCGTGCGATATGGCCATCATATCCACACTAGTTGCACAAACTACTATATCTTTCAAAATATTCCCTTTTACATTTAAAAAGTCCCAACCCATGTTTCAACCGAGCGATAGGCAGATTGAGACGTTAGACAACATATCGATGTTACAGTTTCCTTTTAAAACTACAGTTAGCTTCGGTTAGTTCCTATATAAACCTATAGGTAGACAACAGTCGCTGCAACCACAAGATGTCTTTCGTTAAAGCGGTCTTTTGAATTCAAAACTTGACACTTGACGTATCTAATCCCTCTTCATAATTCTTAGAGAACATTTGATACAACGAAAATCCAATCATTTATTGATATATGAACAAATTGAGCGACGATATCTTTTTCCACAATAACTTGGGAAATATTATACAATCATAGTATTTAATTTTTACTATAAAAAGACGCTGATGTCATTTTTAGTTACTTTCCTGCTTATCAGAATAAATATTAATTTACCAACCGTAAATACAGTTTATCATCAACAGCCAGGGCAATTTACAGCCAACGGGTTGGCTAAGCTTCAATACGTTGTCAGATCAAATGGTAAAATTCCCTTGTTTGTTTTGACGTTCATTGACATTCGATCATTGTCTAATATTTACAATTTTTTTTGGTGCTTTTAACATTGTTTCTTCGATATTGAGACTAATTATTCAGGCAAATCTGGTGTGTTGTTAATAAAATGCCGAAGCAGCTCAACAGTAAATATCAAGATAACATCTTTGTTAAACTATTTCGAACGAGAATCCCGAAATGGGGGCCCGTTTCTCCCGCTTACTGCTGTAGAGACATAAGTAATAGTATTTTCTATTTGTATTCATTAGATATTATTGAGAACTGTCAATCTAACATCAGATTGACTTCTAGTTTTTGTTAAGTAAAGAAAAAAACTACAGCTTGGCAACTTCACAATATTTTGTTTTGCAACGTCATCGTCTTTTTATCGTAAATAAACCGGCCATATTGTGCTGGAGGGCAAACGAATCGAATAGTTATAGTTGAAGTTTGTATTTTTTTGTTTCATGAACAAAAATTGACACTAACCTCAAAACACACAAAACACTTTCATTGAATGAGACAAAATATTCATAAAAAATAGTATTTGTTCATTGTACCTACGTTATAATGTGGTACATCGGTTAAAAAACAGGAGCTAAAACGCTATCCCTTGGGAGGCTGGAGGATATCCGGCGGGCAGTCGAGTCTTCCCCGAGGTGTTGATGATGAACAGGCCTCATCACTCACCGGGAATTGGTATTAATGCAGCGGCGGGCCGAGTGTGGACAGGACCGGTCAGCTTGGTCAGCCAAGAATTGATATTAATGGTCCTAGTAGACGCTGACCGGCCTAAGGAGACAATGAATGGTGGTTTCCAACTTGTACCGTGTAGGTTATCGCTATTTTATTCATACGATGGGCATCTTTTGTAAGGGATTTAGTTATAATGGTCGGTAAATTGATTCCGTGAAGCCCATACTGACGTTTATTGACTGTGATTAATATTTTCATCGTTCGTTGCTGCGACTTGGCCGTGTTCAGGTGATTACGGTTTCATTATGAAAGGTTATGATGCGTTGATGTGTTGATTTCGATTTTTTTCTTTTTTTTTTGGAGCTTTGTTCGCACGTCAGCCGAGACGTAATCTTATTAACTCTATTATTGAATCAACGTACCTTACATGATTATATTTATTTATCGAGCAACAGACTTGGATTATAAAACATACAAATGTTTTCATCAATCGTTCCAAACTGGCGTGGTTACTTTGTGTTAGAATAGAATTTTAATCATCACAATCAACTTAATATAAGTACACTGTTGTATAAACTCTAAAACTCCGAGCAATGAAAATAAACACATCACAACGTTACAAAAATGGATACAATTCACTCCAAAATATGTCCGCAAGGTACCGTTTAAATTCTTTTAAAGATCTCTGATCGGCAGACTTTTCACATGGGTAGTTTCTTCCTGTTTTATCATCCTTTATTCTTGAGCTACTGTACGTTTTTTGCCAGTTTTCCAGGCTTTGAGACTAGTAGTCATTTGTGTTTTTTTTTCCAAGGAGCTGTCCCTTCGCCGGTACCACCTCAGCCTCCTGGGCTTATTGTGGATACTCCTAGTGTTCTGACAACCTATTCAACCAATCCGTTCCCTGTATTAGCTCATACAGGTTCTTTGCTGGTTGGTTGTAGAAGTCTTCTGGAGTCCTTTGGGTTCTGCCGTACAGTTTCTGCCTTCTGTGGTCCAGCGACTCACAGTTGCATAGTATATGCAGAGCTGTTTCGGTATCCTTTTTGCATCTTCTGCATGTAAGGTCTCCGTTATACAGCCCTATTTTGTTTAGGTGCTACTTTGTGGGAAAGTGTCCCGTAAGTAGCCCCGTAGTCATGTGTGTTAGCTACCTATGAATAAAAGAGAGATTAAAATAATTTAACTGTCCTTATTAGAAACCTAATCTATTCCACTGAGGAGAATATCGAGGTAGATGGATCGGCCGGCGAGGTCCTATAGAATGGCCACATCGGTCACCAGATCTGACACAATTAGATTTTTTTCTATGGGGGTACTTGAAATCCAATTATCGAAGAAGGCAATGCAATTTCAGCTGACACATTCGAACGAATACGACAAGAGTATACTAATAGGATGTATTACTGTGAGGAAGTAGACGGAGCACATTTCGAACACGTGCTATAAGAATCCATTGTTGATATTTGATTAATTAAATTTAAAAAAATAATTTCAATAATTTTAGTAATTATTTAATTTATCCGTCAAAATTAGTTTAAACACAAACAAAATAATATGGCTATGTAGCCAATGTCAATGCCTTTCAAACGAGATATCACTTGCCATAAGGTCCTATTTAAAATTATTGGCCAGAGTGGCACTTAGACGTCATCTATTACTATTACGTCACCTGTTACCATTCGTAGAGAAGTTTACAGCCTCCAAATGTTATTAATGTAAGTGTAGCCGTTCAAAAGATACGAGGGGGGAAAGCTTAGCAAAAATTTGCTAATGGCATTTATTCTGTCAAAAATTATTTTCCAAATCACTGCCATGAGATTAAATTCAAATTTCTCTGTTCTGTTCCTATTCTGATTAATTGTTTTTGATGAGGATCTCAATTCAACTCTTTTAACACTGGATAAAAACGCGATCACCTATGCGGCGAACTTTGACTTTAATTGGGGGTCAGGTGTCGAAAAAGAAAAGAAAAAGTGCATGAGTCAGTGCGTAATTGAAATTGGCTCACTAGTCAGGATAAGTGTCATAACATATCAAAAAGGGTAGTTTTAGGGGCTGGAATCAAATTTGATCAGATTTTATTCAACGGCTTCAAATAATAACTCAAGTTGTACCAAGGAACATGGCTAATATTCAGATTTATTCTTCAGTGTTGAAAAATGATCCGCCCAAGTTTTTAAACATCTCTACCATAAAATTGAGTTATTTGTGATATGACAGTGTTCTGTAACAGGTGCGATATATTGTGAAATCGCATTTCTTAATAGTAGTACTATTGTTTTTGCATTTCTTGTGATTTTCTGCTCGACAGAGTCCTTTTCGGTCAATGTTTGGATTGGTATTATCGACTATTATTTATAAGAATGCTTCCATTTCAACTCGAGGTGTACATTTTTACGTTTATGTTCATCACAATGTTATTGCTTCTATTAAAATAATAAAAACATTGAGCACCCAGTATTTCATCAAAGATAATTCTCTTCAAAAACGAACTAAATAAGGAACACACCACAAAGAGCGTAAAGAAGATGGTTCCAATCAGTCGTCCTATGTTATAAATGGGCAACTAACAATGGGACAAAACCCACAATTTTCACTTTTCAATTAATCATTAGGTAAAACTTTCCACATAATATTGTAACTCTCCCGACAACCCAACAGCTTGTTCCCTGAATTTGTGTAAACACCGAAATGTGTGTAAACCAAACGGCTCTAACGAACAACTTGTAGTTTCCCGAAAACGTTAAATCTGTATATATGTTCGTGTAGACACAAGTTTTCGACCGGCGAACCAAACCATTTAGTACGATAGAATTAATACAATGTTAGGATTAAATAGAAAGTATCTAAATTAAAACGATCAAAAGTAGATTAAATTTTTTTTTCAAAAAACATTCCAATAATAATATACTGAGTCAATAAATATATCGTGATTATCTGGTAACTACGTCTCTGGAAGAATAAACAAGGTATAAGATGGACATTGGGGGGAAATTTATAAGGCAGAGTGTACCGGGTGGACCTCTTAGATACCTATATGAGAAAATATCCATTAATGACATTGGAAAAGAAATTTCTTGATTAAATTAGTCAATGAAAGCTCTGAAAACAAAGTAACTATCTTCGCCGATAGAGAGAAGGAGATTTCCAAACCAGTTTTCCATCAAATATGTCTAATTATACTGGGTGAATGAGTGAATGAACTAGAAAATGCTATAAACTTTGCACAAACCTCCTATTTCTGCAGATAAAATGTGGGGGCATAATTAATAGAAAAGTGAGTGAGTGAAAAGTGAGAAGACTTGTGAGTTCTTCCCAGAGGTTTTTCATGGTTAACTTTTTTTCTAAAGATGAATAATTTCTGATTAACAATCAAGACCTGTGCCGGGTGATTCAATAAGTTCGAAAAACTATGGACTCAAAGACATTTTTCACAAGAATTTTCTCCCAAAACTTTAATTTCATCGGTCTAAAACTATGTATCCGTGTAATCGTAGCAGAAGTTCGTAGTGCGGCTCCGTCGATAAGGAAGGCAGCTCCCAGGGGACAAGGAACATTGACTGCCAGATATGTAGCACTTCCTCAAGCAAAACCGCCCTTATTCCTTAGAGAAATAGCCAACTCTCGGCTGAACTATTAACACATGCGGCAGTGTTAAAGATAAGCCAGCATCGAACCTTGCTCGATGGATGGATGATTAATGGGTAAGTCTGCGGAGGTAATATTTTATTGTAATGAACGATATGCGCTGACAAGATCAGTACTTTATGTAGAATGAAATATTGATACTTCTTCAGCTAAATATCCATTGAAAATTTAACGGGATTTCTCAAGAGTCACCTGTGGGCTTTTGGTTGTGAATTAATACGGAAGTTTTGTTTATTTTTTAATAAAAATTTAAACCAGAGCTCACAATTCTTTTTTCTAACCATACACCTAATATAGGTTGGTGTAAAGAATCCCTTAAGTTGCTGGCAAGAGACAACAAAGTGTCTCTAATATGGGTGCCGGAACATGAGGAGATTGCAGGGAATTAAATGGCAAACCAGCTAGCTTAAAAAGGTTCGAAAGGAACCTTCACAGGTACTGGTACCGTTTTGTGGAGGAGACCTCTCCTTTATATCGGCAGGTGTAGGCCAAGACTCACCAAACACACACTCTCTTATTGACGATAACTTCGGACACTCGCATAAGACATGCCTGACAGTTTCATCTTCCTGTTCACACATCCTGCATAGAGGTGTGTCCACTAGCCCCATAGTATGGAAGTGTTTCCTTAGTTGACAGTGGCCAGTCAGAAATCCTACTGTTAAACGTAGGTTTTTCCTGGTCATCGCCAAATATTTCTTCGGCGCCAGCTTCCCAGGGTCGCCCAGGGTGATCCTGCAAGACTGCATCTGGCTCTGTGTTCTGTTTTATTTGTATTTTGTTAAACAAAAACCTGGGTTCAATAGCATCATTGGCTACCTGTAGCAGAGGTAGCGCAGTAAGCGCTTCCTGCCATAGGCTTAACCTCAATTGGCCCACTCCTACTTCGGGGTTTACACCAGCCGTGCGCAATCGTACCATGGCCATTAAAGCAACCTCCTCGACGTACAGGTCCAGAGGGGTCAGACCAGTAATTAGTTCCATTGCTGCGGTTGGTGTTGTTCTTATGGCTCCTGTGACGTTTTGGATGGCCGTTGCTTGTAGAACCTTCGGTCCCCATGCAATTACTCCATACGTCAACATGGGTCTTATTATTGCAGTGTAGATCCAGGTGACCACACGGGGTAAAAGATCCCATGTGCGTCCCACTGTCCTCCGACACTGCTCATAAGCCACATATGACCTTTTTGCTCTGCTGTGTAGATGAGAGTTCCATGTTAGCAGCAAATTGCAGATGTTATATATATAAACATGACACTTCAATGTTATCAGAAACATGACAGAGTTTTCCCAACCGATAGGGTATCGCCTCGGTTTTTTTTGTATACCCTTTATCTAATATTTAGTCCAAATATCTAGGATTACGAGGAAGCCTATAGATATCCGTTTTGGATGGTACGCCTGTCACCTGATAGGGCTATAAGTGAACTTGTTACAGGTATTTAAGGTCTGTTATTGTAGAATATTCATTTTCCACTGTTCACTTCACCTTTCTTATCATGTGATTACTCTAAGATCAGTTTACTGAAACTTCAAAAGCAATATAGTGTAGTGAGCAGGTCGCAATAACCTTTTTGCCTGTCTTTGGCCTGGATTATTTCTCCACCAGGCTGCACTAAGTTCCTTCTTCCACTTTCGGACTGTTTGCAGTTCCAGACTGCTTCAAACTAATGAGTTGTGATCTTCAAAGCATCCTGACTGTTTGTATCAATTGAATCGAGATAAAAAAATATTATACTTATAATTTTGATTTGAATAAAAATCATTTAAAAATACGAAATCCGGTTCAGGAAATTTAATTACCGACGTATAACTTTCATCTAGCATGCTGTATTAATAATTTAGGGTGATTTATTGCCAAATAATTGAAGACGGTGTGTCCCTAAAATAACACTTTTACGTATTCGAAATAATACATCATAATATTTCACACAAACAAGTTTGTCGGCCATTAAATTTCCTTCCCAGTTCCTGGTTCGAGCAGATGTGAATCTCATCTCATTCTATTTCATACCCCCGTTAAAATTAAAACCATGTTTCAAAATTACTTTAGTGGTGTTTTAAAAACCTTCAAGGATGTCGTAAATTTAAAAAGATGGGTGTATAAAGTTTCTCAACTCGGAAAATCTTTGGTTATTTAACAGTATTAAATGGATATTTTATAGCGTGGTCAATTTTAAGGAAAAACTATCCACGCCCCACGTTGGGCGCCAATTTCTACGTATTCTAGTTGTTTAATAAAATTAAACATTTCTTGTGAAAATTAGTGTAGACTCTTCCTTTTATTGTTAGTTTTAATTTCCTTAAATTGAAGTTGCTACGGTAGTTTATCAAGCGCTAACTTTACGACAATGGGCTTGTTCAAGGCAAAAATTTTTTTTGTTAATAATAGATACTAAAACTTATTTCATACAGATTCCCAAAATTTTAGATTTTTCCGCGAACGTTTAAGCCCTCAAATTAATTTCAAAAATTGGATTGAATGAAAACGGGGCGTGGTTACCTGTGACGTCACACTGCATATGCTATACCTAACGTTTGAAACGCCGCGAGTCGAGAGCTATGTATTGTGTATGTATCGTTTTGTGTTTAAAAAAAAAATACGCTGGACTGTTGACTGTACCTACTGTTTCGTTATTTTATTGTGAAGGGAGTGAGAAAAAAGTGGTAAATGAATACTATTTGATTCCCGACTGCCCTAACACATCCAAAAATGCACCAGAAAAATATATATACATTAAAACAGTGAGCAGTGGAACAGTTAAATTAAAACCTTGAGTAGTACCGAGATTGTTTGACTGTCTAAAAAATAGAGTAACAATGCATAGTTCAAAGCCACGGTCACAGTTTTTACAAGTTAAGCTCAGAAAATAGAGCCTCTGATGATTATAAAGTAGAGGAAGAAAACAAAATGGAACCTATATCTCGGGAAATAGGGGTTCAGGCTAGCATTAAGGCTTATGTACGTTCTAAAGCGATTTAATGCGGGGGCGAGGGGTTTTATATATGGAAAATGGCTAAAAAGAGAAAATGCACTAGCAATGAGATCGTTAGTTTTTAATATCTACTAGCGGTCCTACTTCTACATTTAGCTCGTCAGAATTAAGTATGTCAGATCCGAATAGCTCATTTTATCTAGACACTAATAGGTCAGACGAAATAGAATATTTTATTTGATAGAAAAAAAATCCAAAGCTTTATTTGGGAGTTCCGAGTTATTCAATATTTGTTGTGAGCTTGTTAACTAAAAAAATGTGAGCAGGACAAGCTTGATATCTTTTTAACATTAAAAAAGATCAAATTGAATTTACCTTAGGTATAGGATATTAGGAGACGATTTTGGTGTGGCACTTTACAGAGTATATAGCATTATACAAAAAACTATACCGTTATTAGCCAGTTACCTTTACCTATTTGTGCAAGTTGAGAAAAGACTTCCTACTCCCTCCAGACGCAGATATGAAAATAAACAATGTATTATACATTGTTTTGAAATTTCGATTCAGAAACCAAGTGTGAATTCTTTGTTTCTATTAATGTAGTCCCTCACCATAAAGATATCGACTTCAGGTGAATTTGTAGAATCTGCTTCAATAAATCCAGTATCTACTGAGTACATCTTTAATAGCAAAAATCACTAACACTTTTAAAATTTGAAGATATCACAGCTGTAACCAACTTTCCTATGTGAAACGCAGCGGTGTACAGAGCACGATATGCAATGTGACGTCACAGTCGGTTCTGTCGCTTTTTAAGGGAGCTCCATTTTCAACCTCTAATATCTAATTAGTGAGGAAAGTTCAAGAGCTGAAAATTTCACTAGTTATTTTGATGATTCAGTTTTACACAATAACATAAGAAAAACCGAGAAAATGTTTCATTGATAACAAACCCATTTAATATACAAATAAATATTTATATTTGACTGTACTTTGACTGTACTATTGTGACAAATTTTCTTGAAAGTTGGCCGGGTGTATTTTTTTCGCGAGTATACGCAAACCAACATTTTACTGCGATCCCCTTTAGTGCGCTTACTCAACATTTTGTACAATGTTTATCACCATTAGCGCGATGTAAGAAATATACAAGTAGACCATCTTGAGGATATAAAAGTGATATTAATGATGGCGATGGTGATAAAGCGTTGAAAAGAATACTAGATGAAGAAAAATGAGCCTGAGTAAACCGAGTTGTACACAACGGAGGGTGCCTGGCACTTTTTACCCTGTCGGATACAAAAGACGTTTTTCTGAGAGGTGCTAAAACAAATCGTTCTATATTTATATAAAAGACGGACATTTAAAAAAATTTATTTCTGGTTCGAATGTAGATTTAGTTGAAAAACATCGAAAAGAAATAAAGTGAATAAAACATCTACTTCAAGTCCATGAATAAATCGTCAAACTAGATCCCAAAATGTAGAGAAGTTATTGCCTCTAGAGAAAAGACGACCCGTATTCGGCTGTTTGTCTTCTAATATACATAAAGCGCGGGTCTTGTTCATACACGATGTTAACTAAATCCCTTTTCTCTCCTAATGCTGAACAGTTATATTAATTTATGTCTTACATTATTAGGCAGAACACTGTGTTCGGCGGACACAATTACAACAAAACCAAGTTGTTTGTCGACTAAGCCTAAAGACGGGGGTACATTAGCTCTAATACACTCCAAAGTCAGAACCATGAGCGCCATTTTCGGGTAGGAGTATTTAGCGTTATTGCTTTAATTACTATTTGTCCTAAAAGGGGTGAAACTCGAATTAACATATCACTCTTCACCCCTATTTATATCAATGTTCCACTACCAAATCCAGTTATTCTGGATTTTTGAAGAAAACCAATTTTTCTTCGTCTTAATTGAACATATTTTAAATAAATATAAGGTCGACAATACTTTAAACCCATAGTGCTGGTGTATGCCTTTGGATAAGTTGCCATAATTCAGCTAGATACTCTCTGACAATATGCTGGTCTTGAATTATTATGCATGAAAATGCTTTGCCTGCCCATAATGAAAATGAAAGGCATAAAATGATTTTCCAGGATATCCATTTTGTATCTCTTAAATGCTAGAGAGCTATTGTCTACGAAAACCCACTCTGTGATTCTAAATTGGTACTTGCCTAAGCCACCAGTACCAAATGTTCGTCTTCTTTCAATACAAACGGAGACAAATCTTTCTCCGGGTCTCCTCCATGGCCGCCTTCGTCCGTCTGGAGCATTGAGGCAAAAATGCCACTCATCTATGAAACGTATCTTTGTCCAATCATTATAATTCCAAATGAATTGAAGCAAAATCCATGTTTTTTTCTGAACAATTTTCACAAACTGATGACTAAAGCATTCACCATCGTACATTTTCAGCAAAAGATATGAAAATTAGGTTTTAGTCGAGCAGTATTACTGAAGCAAGTAGGTACAGTATATTTAAATTTTCTTTTCCTGTTCCTTCCGACAACACCACTGTTAAAATGATGTTGTTAGCAACTTGAATTAATGCCGATGTTGTATTCTGTATGTAGAGAGCATGTAATTAGCATGTCCATGGATGTCTGGTTTTTGTTGTTCTCCGCATCAACGTTCCAGCACTAACCCTTATTAGTCCGGGGGATCCGGATCACAAACATTGAACATTGAGTAAAGTGAGATTATACATAATAAAAGGAAGACATTTGCGACTATACTATTTATAGATGGTGATGATGAGGCGGACTGTTAAACTTCCACCTTAATGACCACAGCGAAGCTGCTCTGCTAAATTTTTGCTAGCACTTTAATAGTAGAGAAACAAGGTGTCTCACTAGCTGGAGTTACGTTTGTAAAATGTTTATGTATTGTTAGCATTGCTTGAAAATTTAAACCCAAAACTTCCAGTTTTTTTATATAGTGGCTGATATAATGTACCAAATTTTATCAGCAACCAAAAGAACTACTATTTGTGACAACTGCCATCTGCTACAAAATCAAAAACTTTGATATTTCTTCATTATCTGATAAATTATAGTCTGTACAGAAAGTACGAGGAGTAATAAACCCTAATTAAGTA
>CAJUYG010000091.1:113904-136896 GCA_910591675.1 Galerucella calmariensis | reverse complement strand
ATTCCATGGAAATCATTATAAGAAATTGCTTATAAATCCGTGCTTACCCATAACCTTTGAATCCCCCGATCAGCTATAAAAAACCTCTTTCTCTGTCGTTGTCATTCCATGCAACTCCAATTGGGGGTCGATGTCTTATATCTCTCGACAGTATCAAAAAGTAATCTTCGTCGATATCGCGACTCCTCCAATGTTTATAGAAAATCGAAGTGAGCGCCACCAGTGAGCGCTTCGACCAATATGTTACACGAACAATGGACTGTCGAACCTGATGTCAGCGAATCGTCTGGATAACAAACGACAGGAGCGAGGTAATCAAGAATGATTTCATCTTACAGGGAAAGGGCGGGAGTCCGCATCGTGTTAAGAGCGACCGAAATCGAACAGAGCCACCACCAACTACATACATAGCGACATAAACTCAATAGAGTTTTCCAACAGCTAAATCAGTGCCGCGCTTTAAATTTATTGAAAAATAGGTACCGTTAATTAGAGATCGTTAGGAAATATTTAAAATACCCAAATACAACTTTTCTTTAACTTCCTTAGTTTGTGAGATTAGAAGGTGCTGAAGAAATACACATTTTATTTCACATCTTCCCGTGGGCGAGAGTACAAATTTTAAATTTTACGGGACACCCTGCATGAATCATATCACTCTTCTGCATATACGTATATTCGTTTTGAAAAGTTCAAAGGTGTTAATTCTAAAAATACTCCCAGTACAATAAAACGTTTTTTAAATAGGCCAGTCGGTATGTACCTTGAAGTATGTAGATTAATATGAAAAAAAGTTTACCAGTCTATCGACTTCCCAAATTCCCAAAAATCAAAAAACTTTTTTTTTTCAATATTTCACGCTAGGAAGAAGGTGGAGAGGGAGTGTTTTGCAACAAAGAAGGTTTCCCACGTTTTTTTCGTCCGATCAATGGTTTGTCCGTAAAAAATTCGGTAAACTAAGTATGTGTTCCGCATCCGCGCGACTCTGCTGCACGGCGAAGAAAAATTTGAAATCTTCAATCAGAATTTTTTTTCAATCTTTGGTGAGAGTTAAGGTTGTAAATAATTAATAAAAGGTGATAAATTAATTTTTACATATTTTTATTGGAAAAAGGTATGAAGAAAATTATATCTTAATCATATTTTATACATTTTCACTATATACATTTTTTTCGTTAAAATTAAATTAAAATTACTCCAGTTTTATCAAAGTTACAGTATTTAATATATATATTTTCTTGTAAATTCAAGATTCCTAAAATTTACAAAATAACGAAAAGTGCCGTATTTCGTAATTAGGAAAAATTAATTATCCGTAAATTTTTTCTATGGAACAGACCTCCTAATTAACAGTTTCCATCCTTCGAAAAATTGTTTCAAAGCCACCTTATTATATAATATATTTTTTATTGAGATACTTGGTTTTTGATTAGAATATATAATATTTATATTATACAGAGTGTTTCATTGGGAAATGGGCATACGGTAAGGGTAGGTAGAGGTCGCCTAGGTGGTTCTAAAAAACCCCCATATGATGGGTCTAGCGCTCTTTATAACCGAGATACAGATACAGATACAGATATTTTACATTGGTTGTGATGTTTGATATCCCAATTTGCTGTAATTGTCAAGTTGGCTGATGTCAGGGTGTAATTTTGACAGTTAATGATTTGAGAGTTTGTAGTTGTGTTCTTGCGTTCGTTAAGTGATTATTTGTTGATAGATAACCAGTTATTACTTGTTGAAAATGCCCCATAAATTTGATAACAATGATAACATTGGTTGTGATCCAAAATTTAGGAGATTATGAAATGGTTAGGGATTTTATTGATTGAAAGTAAAAGATTATTATTTAGAGAAGAAAAAGTATTTTTTTTTAAATTTTGTACTACCCTTACATCGAAAAAATAATTTTGACTCAAATTAACAAGTACGAAAATTGTATGCGGAAGCACAAAACACATTTGCTTTGACATAATTTTTTCTGCTCTTTTCAAATCTGCAAACGAATTTTCAAAATTTTAATATACAGGGTGTTGTTTTAAACTGATTCAATTTCTTTCATTTTTTTCTAGTCCGTACCTGGATTATTAATTATAATTTATTTGGTATTCGGTACAATACAGGATGAAGAGTTTATGCTGTGAATATGAAAAATATATACAATGTGGATCGTAAGTTATAAACCATCAAAGAAATAGTCAAAATAAATAAAACACCCTGTATCTCGGTTATAAAGAGCGCTAGACCCATCATATGGGGGTTTTTTAGAACCACCTAGGCGACCTCTACCTACCCTTACCGTATGCCCATTTCCCAATGATACACCCTGTATATGAGTAATTTGCTAAAATGATTATGTGCTATGACAAAAAAATGCCATCTTAAAGTCGACACTTTCCTCTTCAAAACGCCGTATCACAATTATTTATATTTACATTATAACTGTAATGTAATTATAACTGTAATGTACTCCGCCGCGCTTTAGAAAATAGAGTCGTGCGGATGCGGAACACATACTTAGTTTACCGAATTTTTTCCGGACAAGCCATTGCTCGAACGAAAGAAACGCAGGATACCTTTTTTGTTACAAAAAACTGCCCCTACACTGTGGTATTTTTTATTTTTCTCTACCTTCCTCCCAGCGCGAAAAAAAAGTTTTTTGATTTGTTTTTCTAATTTGGGAAATCGATAGACTGGTAAACTTGTTTTCATATAAATTTACATACTTTAGGGTACTTATGAAAAAAATCGGCCGTATTGCTAATTACTTGTAGTTGTTATCCCTATCGTCTGGCCTAAAATTGAATTGGCTCATTTTAAATGAATTCACAATGGAAATAGTTATTGCCTATATTTTTCAATTTATCGTAAATTTCGGAGGGTCTTTTATGTCAGTGATATTCTGACAACCTTTCGTTTTTCGCATCATTCTGATACGTTCAATTGTAAACATGAATAAAACATTCTAAGCATCTACCCATTCTGTTTATATTGGTATAGAAATACAGTTGTTGAATATGATGTTACAAACACTTCAGGCTCGGTTTCGGCCGAGGTTGATAAAACCGATTTTTCTTTTTTGTTTTTTTCAATATTGTAAAATGGGGATAACACCACGCACTGCATGGAGAACAGAAAAATTAAGACTCTCAATGAAACTAAGTCCAAAATAGCTCTTTTTGAGAAACTTACTGAAATAAAAACTAGATAATTCTGAGTAGTGGATAGAGGATTTTGTTCCATACTATATAATCTATATGCTTCTTCCTCCACTATTTTGAGGACTCGAAAATTTTCCAAAACGACTTAAGTAGTAAGACCGAGACCGTTGTGAGAGGCTGTCTTGGTATTGGTACTTGCCTTTCTCATGACTACTTTCAAATCTTCTCATTTTTTTGGATTTCCCTATTTCTTCCATTATATTGGAGCTGCTGATAATGCAAAAGGTTTGTGGCACCCAAAACGCTGTTTCAGTCCCCAGCTTTGCTATTTCATTTCCTTCTATTCCAGTGTGTCCTGGAGTCCACAGTAAGATGACTAAATTGTTGACCCGAGCCTTGGCATTTCAACTCAATGCTGTCCCCCAAAATTCCCATTTCAAATTCTGTCTCGGCGTCTCCTATTTAAACTTAAATGTTTTTCAGTAAAACTTATTTCTCTTGAATCTTTATTTGAAAATTGCCTTTCCTGAGAAAACCAACTCTTATTCTTGTGATCTCTTGAACCAACCCTGCTTCAATTTAAACGTATTCAGTATGAAGGGTAGGTAAGACGTTTGCTAAATAGTAACTATGCTAACAATGGTTTAAGGGCAACCACCAACCATGTTGAGAAATGACCAGAAAATCGCATTCACACATTGTCGTATTAGGCCTGACATTTCCAAACATCTCTTTCATTAAAACAGCCATTATTTAGATTAATGTTACCCCCGACTGTGGTTTAGAATTACAGTGAATTGGATGATGTTACCCTCTAAGGGTGTAACGAAGGGAAGATCATTTTTTATGGCTTATTCTTCGATTGTTTTTGCTTGTATGGAAGTCAACGAATATATGGCTATTGTTGAACATTGCAACATTATCCAGCTGTTGCGAAAAGTGCAAGGAAGACACAACGTAAGGTTTTGTTACTTTATATTTTTCCTTCGTCATAAATTAGATCGAAACGCTAACAATATTGGGAGCTGGTAATCTGTATTGTTTTTTCAAAAGATATTTTAAGAACTGAGTTGGGAATTTTGTAACCATTGCTGATATTAAAACACTTCACGCTATTTAACGGTAAATTGTTCCTTCAGTCTCTCAAGAGGATAACTTGGTTATTGAAACGCGCTTGAGATAGTGTAGCACAGCACAGCAGAGAAAAGCTCTTCCTCTGCTTTGTAAGCTCTACCTCTGCGTATGGAAGTAGGTTCTCTCTTGAAGGTAAGCTGACGTGCATAGAAGCGCGGGAAACTGTGCTCACTCCACAACTGACACAGGCCAGAAAGAGTACTCTAGTTACTACCTCTACTCTACTCCGTACAATATTTGGAGTGCTTTTTAATTGCGCTTGTTACAAAATCGAGCCTAGGACTAAATATCCGGTCCAAAAATATCCCGCCAAAAAAAAACCTCCAAAAATATCTCTTCGCATTTACCCTAGAAAGTATTGGATGGGAGAGATGAATGCAATGTAATGCTCGTGAAGTTATTCAAGAAGGGGAAGGATATATAATAATTAGATTCACCCTTCTTAAACCAAGTAATAGACTTGTATATTGGCTGGGGATATTTTTGGACAGGATATTTAGCAGTGCTACCACAAAATAATGTGCTGTGTTCCATATTCGCCAGGCCTTAGTATTGGAGTAGTGGGGGCAAGCTGTGTTCAGAATACTCTTAGAAAATTCTAAAGCACATTTTCCACGTTGACTTAAACGCGTACACGCAATTTTAATAAAAGAAATTAAGAAGTTTGATGGCGAACAGCTTTGAATAATTTGGAAGATTTTTACTAGATACTGGAAAAGGTTTATTTTGACCCAAAATACGTTCGTATGTTTTCTGTATGATCATAATAAAAGTGGCAACAGCAATATTACTAATTTTGGACATAACATACCTATGTTATATGAGCTGTGCGTGTTTGTTTATGTGAGCAAAATGAAGAGCATACTACCGAGCGAATATACTTTCAAATTTAATTTAGAGAATTGCGTCTGGTAGTCTTTACATACGTTTATGACGTATAGAGTACACTGCCAAAAAACAAAGGGGAATTTTAAGGAGCAAGGAATGAAAACAAAACAAAAATTGCTCGGCATAAGTGATAGGTGAGTGGGTCTCCAATACAAAGATAACTCAAGCTCAACTTTATTCATTTATGTACATGTGTATGTATATGAGTGTATCTATATTGGGAAGACGTTCATTGAGACCTAAAATTATATTGTGCCCCGTTACTTCTACTTAGTTTCTAAGGAAAGTCGCAGAAACTAGTAGTGTAATTCATTCTCTGTCGGGGCATTTAGCGCGAGAAGTAGATTTACCTATTCAAACCTACGATTTTTTAAAATAATTCCAGTTGAATTATGATGTGGGTTTTGGCAGTGTAAAACAAAAAAAAACTACAATGGTATTCACCCTCTTTTTTACGTAATCATCTCCAAACAGAAAGTTGTTTGTGTGCCAAACATGTAAATTTTTTTTCTCTCGTTCTAATGGAGATATAACATTACGCAAACATAAAAAAGACCCTTGTTTTCATCTAAGACTAATGTTTTGCAAGCTGAACTCGCGAGATTAGGACATTTCGTTTGCATAGATAACAGAAAAAACATTTGTCGCAACACCCGTGACCTGCGACTCGTATTCCCTTTATCACTAGTTACAGCAGCAGTCCCTGTAATTAAAACAGAAGATTATTTCGTCGGATTTTTGGGAATTTATGCTTTTGACTCCCTTTGGAAGGTTAATTAATATAAACGTTGGTCTGCTACTTCTGTTCAGGGCTCTATTCCCAGCGCTGGTTGTTATAGTTACTTGATATTTTTTTTGGTACATGAAAATTAAAAAAAAAAGTTTTTACAAATTTGGAGCATTTATACTTTGAGTTCTTGTCATTATACTACAATGTAGTGATTTTTGGCATAATTGATATACATTCAAAAACAGGTACTATCAGTGGCGGCTCGTTGTAAACAACCAGCTATATAAAATATAAACGAAATGAGTTTTTTATTCCATTTGTGGACCTAAGAGCCGTTACACATGGGACTGATGGTCAAACCTGATCATCCGCGGGGGCCATTATATATAATACGACATTTCACATGTACAGCGCATCGTCAGTCCGTAGATTCGTCAGCAAGTGCATACGGCGAGGCCCGTGCGCACTGCGTATCATCAGAACTGACCATCAGGTCCATGTGTAACGGCTCTAACTTGCGCTTGTCCGCATTTAGTTTAGTATTCAAGCTGTAGCTTGCGCTCGTATCTTTTTTATCATTATGATAATGCGAATTCCTTAAAAAGGAATATTTTAGTAGAGCTCATGTGCTAGTCTTACTATTGAACACCGCTTAAACTCACTAGGTATACCACAGTTTACACTATCTTTCTAAAATATGTTTTTTTCTTTTTCTATCAATCCACATTCCACCGAAAAACTTTTATTTTCCTAAGTATCTGACCCGACTTTTGTTAAAAGCTTATGTTTTCAAAATGTTGCATATCCCTTCGAAATATTTTTTGATTGAAATACACCCGTTAGGATTCATCCCTTTAGTTAAATGGAACATTTCGAGCAAACGTGTGTCCCTATACGTATCCTTAAAATATCAAGAGCTGAAAATCTTGCCTTATACGAATAGTGTATCTTTTTCCAAAAGCGGTCGAAGGAAGACAGTTCACATAGACGTACACGAAACTAATATCAAAATATTACTCGTTTCTAATTTATTTCACAATTTGGGAAAACATTATGAACATTCTAAGATACTTATTGATAATATAAGTATTCCGATATTGACATATCATCGTCAGAATGAAGAAATTACAATGAACACTGACTGATTAAAAAAGCCAAATGAATCCAACTATGCAAAACATTTCTTTGGCATCAAACATTCATTAACACCTTACACAGCGGTCTGACGACTTCGACAATTGAGGAACTAGCCAAACGTTACAACCATGCTCAATCCCTTAAGAGATGGGATGGAATCAAAGGATGCAGCCTTGCCAGGATCACCCTGGGCAACCCTGGGAAGCTGGCGCCGAAGAAATATTTGGCGATGACCAGGAAAAATCTACGTTTAACAGTAGGATTTCTGACTGGTCACTGTCAACTAAGAAAACACCTCCATACTATGGGTCTAGTGGACACACCTCTATGCAGGATGTGTGAACAGTAAGATGTCAATGTCAATGTCAGGCATGTGTTATGTGAGTGTCCGGAGGTATCGTCGATTCGGTGAGTCTTGGCCTACACCTGCCGATATAAAGGAGATGTCCTAGGAGCACAACTCCTTGGGAGGATGTACAATGGGTCACATGTGGCCTAAGTGCTGTGAGCCTACACTCACCCTCCCCACCTCACAGATACAGATACAGAACACCTTACACAGAACAAGAAGTATTACATATTTGTGGTAAGAAACAACAGCTAAAATTCCCTGAAGAAATTACAACCACAATATGAAGTAGTCAATGAACAGATAAATCTAGGGAGTGTTGAACTGTCTTCTTAAGTAACAGTTGTAAAGATCAGCAAATTTTTTTCAATGCATCAAAAACATCCCCTGCTCAAGACATATTTTTGTGACATCCGGAACTGGCCGGACTTAAATCGCAGAGAAACACTCTGGATGACGTAAGACGGAATCTAGTAGAGGCTAGACCAAAATTGAATACTGTCGCTAATGACACTTTAGATTCACTATTTCTTCTGTTAATCCAAATTTTCGTTGGCAATAACAACATGTTCGTGAGATTTCGGAGAGCACTCTCGTGAAAATTAGCTTAGGTTAGGTTAGTTTCCCTTATCCTTAATACTTTAGGTTTTTCTCTAGCTTGTATTTCTTGATCGTTCATTATGGAAATTTAAAAAGAAAAAATATTGCGACGCCTATGCTACCGATCGTTTCGAAGTGGAAACATCAGGGATCAGATATATCAGACAATATGATTCGAATGGCAGTCGCGCACATCTCCTCCGTAATCCACGACAGAGGTTCTAGATTCGCACCGGGGGATCACTACTCGAATCTGGCATCGACTCTATTCATAACCTATGACGTAGTCGAAACCAATAATACGGGTTTCTTTTTATTTGAAAAGAGATATTCGGAATCATGGATATAACTATCGAAATCCAATTTTGTTTTACGCGGTTGTAGACTGAACTTTATGAAATTTATTTATTTTTATAAAGAGCTTTTTATGTCATTCTTTTGGAATGAATTGGATTTAGGTGTTTGCTTCAAGCTATTCAGTCATTAGCAATTTGGAGACCAAACCACACACGGAAGCTTCGACTGCACTTATTTTCCCAGTGAAGCACAATTTTCCAACGCGTCCTATGAGAGCCATGGATTTTTTGTAGCCTCTGTAATGTTTCTACATCTGGAGTTAACCTTAGGTTAGGTTAGGTTTGTGGTGAGTGGGTCTATAAGGCCTTCCACTGCGCCTGGCAAGAGTCTATTGTGGCTTGTGGATTTCACCAAACAAATTCAGCTTCTTAACAAAGCCAATTAGGCCAGACGATAGGGGTAACAACTACAAGTAATTAGCAATACGGCTGATTTTTTTTTCATAATTACCTTGAAGTATGTAGGTTAATATAAAAAAAGTTTACCAGAAAACTTTTTTTTTCGAAATTTTTAAATATTTCGCGCTGGGAGGAAGGTAGAGGAGAATAAAAATACTACCGTGTAGGGGAAGTGTTTTGCAACAAAAAAGGTTTCTTGCGTTTCTTTCGTCCGAGCAATGGTTTGTCCGGAAAAAATTCGGTAAACTAAGTATTGATCGGACAAAAAAAACGCACAAGACGTTTTTTATTGCAAAACACTGCCCCTACACGGTTGTAGTTTTTATTCTGCTCTACCTTCCTTCCAGCGTGAAATATTGAAAATTTCCGAAAACAAAAAATTTTTTGTATTTTTTTTCTAATTTAGGGAAATCGATTGACTGGTAAACTTTTTTTTATATTAATCTACATACTTCAAGGTACTTGATTTGAGCTGCGGCGGGGCAGGCACAAATAATATTATGCTCTGCTGTTTCATCATCTTCCAGACAAAGACAGCAAGTCGGATCTTCCGACAGTCAAAGTTTTTACATATGATGGTTCAGACGACAGTGGCCTGTCAAAAGGCCTGTTAGTCAACCTAGGCCATGTCTGCTATAATCTAACATTTGTTTGGAGACATTCTTCGGGAGTTAACCTCACTCCAGCCTCTGATGTCCATAGTTGATAAATCTGAATATTCACTATTGTTGGTGAGTACAAAATAGTAGAATTGCTATTTAGGCAAACGAAACCTACTCAATTTATTAACAAGTACATTTTCTGGGTACCTAATATGTTTCTTTCTTTATCAAACATTGAAACACTTCAATTTCCAAACTTTCATACATAAAACATCATTACATCGAACAGTGTTCGTACGAGTAAACTAGAGTAGACCTAATCATTTATTAACCACACGGGTTTTCATTAGGACGCTCTCGAAAAAATAAATGTTTTCAGTATAAAAGTAAAGTTAATAAATAAAGGGTAGAATGTCAATCTTAATCATCGTATATTTAAAGCTTTGAGCTAGTGCGAGTGGAGCGTAAATAATAGAAAAGCGTAATTATATGGCTGTAAGTGATCTACGACCCCTGTGTTGTTGCTGAAACCATACAAAAATAGGGAGCAAAGTGTGAGTGATCCGGATGAGGGATAAGTGAAAGTCGGTAAAGGGACGTGATACCGAAGTTATTACTTAACTTGCGAGTCTCGGAGGGATCTGATGCCGGGTTCGGCAACATAAACTATGTTAATTTGAAAAAAAAAGTTATAATATTATAACCAGACTTTTTAATACAACCAATAGGACTACACAATGAGTCTTAAGTCCTATTAATGACATTATTAACCAACGACATATTTTGAGCTAAACTTATATAGAACACGTGTTATGCCAAGGCCATACAGAGCACTATGCTAGATAAGCTATAGACGCTATAGACGCTATAGATGCTAAGTATCCGATGTTCGCTAAGTTCAGTGGCCACACGGAAAGCTACATACTTGAGTATATCTTTTGCGTTTTCGCAATCAGTCTAGGATCAGTTTTATTTCACGATGTTACCAAGCACGGAGGCATGGGATAGTGATAGCGATGACGATGAGTTGCTTTTATGATTATCTTTGTGCAAAAATAAACGTAAAAGAAAATGGGTTCACGAAGTGAGCAAAATGAGAAATAATATCCGTGAATTTCATCATCTCGTAGTTCAGTTGCGAGAATATTGATTTCTATAAGATTCCAGGCTTTTGTTCCACAGACAATCATGCTTCCGCACTTCTTCAATTAACAGTTTGAGGAACGACATTTTCTTTTGACAGATCACACTACACTGAAGCAAAAATCACCGCGACAGACATCGCGATACCTCTTGCAATACTATTCCAGTCCTCTATTCCTAACTGTTTCAAATCTTCTTCAACAGCATCCATCCATTCCTTCCTAGGGAGAATCCTTTTTTCTCACCACCTTCACCGCCAAGAAGCCTTTTCTTCACACACCTTTCGTCATCCATATAACCCACATGGCCATATGGAGCCTTATACAAACACTGGCATCTTTTTTATGTATTGGGCAGATTATAGCAGTCCTCCATGCACGTTGTGATGCCTTTTGGTCAATATAATAAGCTAACAATAATATTTAAATAAAAGACATAAATTCCCTTGAAGCTAATTTCAACAAATCATAAGAACGTTGAAACGTTACATAAATAGAAGTAGGAAAGTCGCACGTACGAAGTCAAGTTCAGAGCGTGAAAAAAACATAAATAGTATTATTTATATTTACTTATGATGAACTTGACTTGTCGTATAAATATGCAAACGATAGTGTTTTAAGAACCACTATTAATATTGGTGGTATTTTTTCTTCTTCCCCAATATTTTGGAACTAAACTTATACCAATTGGTATTCTGGAGGACAGTCTTTTAGAGTCTGTTTTTAAAAAGATACTAAAATATGTAATTGAAAAGGTTTTATCTTCTCCCGAATATCGTCAGATATGTTAATAGAATGAAAACTGGTTATTGATTTGACCCTTCAAACAATCGGATCAACGTGTGATCTACATAATAATGACATTCCATAGTCCCGGGAGAGACACGAGTACAGGATTAACTCCGAACTCCCGGACTTATTAATTTAATGCTACGCACGTCCGTTCGTCATTGGCTGCCACTTCATTTTCGCTAATACCGGATATGTGTTTGGGATATCATATTATGAGAAACTGGCAGTGGCTATCTTTTATTACATCAGCCATACTTTCCAGCTCGCTATCGCTTAATTGAAACTGAAATTATGACCAGCACTTGATTAAAAGGTCGACCCCCGCTACTTTTCTGTATACATTGCAGATTATTTTTAATGCTCACATAATCTTTTTGTTAATATTTTATGAAATTGAAGAACTTTATGTAAGTTCTTTAATACGAATGAAAAAGTCATGGATTTATTCATTTATTTTTTATATTATTCTCCACTTTTAGATATGCAATCGATTCCCAATCAAACCAGCAAAGTATTGTTATAATATTATGGTTCTGCAGTAAGCGGTTTGCTTTATTGGTATTTTATTATTACTTCCCAAATCCTAATTAGATTATATTAGAAGTGCATCCTGGGAATAACAATTCCTTGAAAGTCTGACTGCTTCTGGGTCACAAGTTCCTGTGTGACAGACAAGTACCTGTGGGACAAACAGTTCTTGATTAACAGGAAGCTTCCCGAATACCGGTTCCTGTAGACAATCCGTAGTACCTACATCGACCGCTTCATCATTAACATCATCTTTATCATCAACATCATCTTCATCATCAACATTATCTTCATCATCAACATCATCTTCATCATCAACATCATCTTCATCTTCAAACAATTGTACTTTTGATAAGTATTTTTTTTATTTGCTACTAACCTTTTTTATGTAAATTTAAAGACCGTAATAGAGTACACGCATATTTCATATTTTGCTTGGATATTAATTTATAATAGTGAATAATATATATGATATCAAACATTACTAATAATAGGAAATATACCAGTTTCCATTGGAAATTACTCCCAAATTTTGAAATAAAATTTAAATTTCTATGCACTTTCCGACCACAACCCGAGGATTTCCGAACGCTACCGATGATACGTGTGATGTCACATCTCTTGTGTATACTTATGTCAATATGGCCGATATTGCGTGTGTTTATATTGTATTTTAATCAACTATTAAATGCTTCATCGACGTAAAAATATCATTTATATGTTTGTTTGAGACCATTACGTGTTTGTGTGTGCTTTTTCCATTTCTAAAAGTCAACGTAAAGTGGAAAGTGGTCATAAATATTCGATATTTCCGAGGATATTTTAAAACTTTTGAAAGAATATATTTTATTTACTAGTTCAGTGTTCAGTGACGATTCTTTCATATTTTGTGAGTAAAAATATGGCTAGCGAAAGTTTTGTAAAAGCACAAACTGATAACTTGCCCAAAGTAGACTCATTTATGCTGCTTGAATTTATGAAGTCAAACAGCTGCTTTAATGCAGAGGAAATAAGAGGAGTTGAAGCATTATCGTAAATGCGATTTAAACTATGTTTTATTTATATAATATATACCAACCATATTTCGATGTGTGGTCGTGAGAAAATGATGTTTTTATGGTTGATTCCTAGACATATAGTTACATAACCTCGAACTATTTAAGACTAAAAATTACCAGCATAGAAGTAGGTACCTACATTAAAATGGTCTTCACAAACAAAAGTAATGCCCATCTCTTAAGTGTATTTTTGCTTGCGTCACCAGGGTAAACTAACAAATATTTTGTCTGGAGTTTTAATAGACGTTGATTTACACACTGGAACAATGCAATACTTGGAATACAAAGTTTTTTTCCGGCTTCATCCATTTTTAAAGCTTTCAGAAACAAATTAGGTCACAAGAACTCAGAGCGTGATACACGAATAAGAACGTAAACAAATGACGTCACACCATGGGGCAGCCATCTTTATGACGTAAAGCGCGTTTTGACGGACTTTCAAATTTTATGATTTTTTAAGTCGTTTTGAAAGTAAAGTTTATATTTTTTTGAAAAAATAGGCATGCAAGGTGTTAGGAGACCTGATAAAGCGTCAATTCCCACCAATAGCAAAATTTATGCTTGTACCCTATTATATACATTTTTTTTACTATGTTAGTTTTATTTATTATACAGAAACTTTAAGTTCTTTTTTTAAACAGATTAAAAGTTAGCTGACCTTTAGATTTGATTTTCTTTCTAATTTTCTTAGTGGCTTTTCTGTTTTTTTAGTTATGCCAAAATTAATTTGTTTTTCTTAAGATTAATAAGGTAACAACCCTGTGAATTGGCTTAGTTTACCTCCAAATTTAATTGTTCGTTTGGCAAGAACCTACATTATTAACTTTCAATTTTTTTTCGTCATTCAACATCATAATTTCATTTACGACATTGAGCAGCTTTTGTTTCATTGGCGTCCAACTTAAACACTGTTTCATTGGCGCCCAACGTGGTATTTATGGGTCAATTCTGAGAAGTCACATATAAGTTACAGAAACTGTAAGATATAGTAAGTTGCCTTGTAACTATTACAGATTTTTGCTTACAGACCTTACAGATATGGTCAGAGTCGACCCATTAACATCTTTTTTTTAACGTCATTGGACTTTTTATTGTTTCATTGGCGCTCTCTAAACATAATAATTGTTTCATTTAACATCTTTTTTTTACGTCTTATAAACTTAATTAGTGTTCCATTGGCACACAGCAACACTGTTTTATAAAACCACAGGACCCGACAGACGTTGTCCTGTTACATTAATATGCATTTTTTTTCTTGCTTATTTGACCTATTTTTTTAAATGACCGATACAAAAAATCTCATCAAAATTCAGCCGCCTAGAAGACCTAATTACATCAAGTTATTGTTGCTAGTCCAGGAAAACTCTCCACGCCAATGATTTAAAAATGTAATGATGATATCTATATAAAACAAGTAGAAAGATCATATTACTATATCTTATTCCCAGAATCTTTCTGCCAACAAAACAAAAGTATGTTTTGTAAGGTATAGTATCGATTTAAATAAAAACTCTCTTGCTCTTTCTATTCCGTAAACAGATACACATAATCCTATAAGAGAACAAGACGAGTGCATGTTTTAAATTAAATTTACTCTAATCTGGTAAAACTTAAGGAGTCGTGGCCATAATAGGTCACGTGATCTTGCGGTATTTTTCAATGTTGTTGTCTTGCTCAAGCGACGCAAACGCCAAACGACTCGTATTACCGACCAGTTTTTTTTCCAGGTGAACGATGTACAGAAATTGGAATAAAGTATGGTCGGTAGAAGCCGAAAAGGAGATTTTTATGTTTAACTAAATGAAAAATTAGCACGTTTGCTCTGTGTGTGAGAGACGTGGAGTTATCGAGTTTCAGATAAAAAAGAAATCTTATAAATTATGTCATACTTCCACGACTATCAATCTTCCATTTTGTCTAGCACTAGCTTTTCAATCCTACGCGTAAAGGTAAAAAATGTACACCAATAATCTATTAAATCTAAATGTATTTTTAACGCTGAGTCGCTCTAAGCTTCTCCGAAATTTTTTAAGATAAGGGATACTATATTTTGTTCAACTATACCAGGTAGGGAAGACTTGAAGAAAGCTGTATCCATACAGGCTAAGGAAACCTTGTGGACGGACAGCTCCAGGATAGAAGTAGGTGTAGGAACCAAAATTGTAGGGTTACAACAAAGGATAGCTATTCCAATATGCTGTCATAAGGACGTTACAACTTTCCTTACAGAATTGACAGCGATTCACCATTGCGTTGAAGGGATTAAAAGCAGGAAAGGACATTCTGCTCAGTTGCCATCTTCACCGATAGCGACACTGAAGGCACTTGATTCCATAGAGGTCTAGGCTAGTATGGGATTGCATGGGTGCCTTAAATGTACTTGGAGACCATTGCAAGGTCACGGTAGCCTGGGTACCGCACGAAGGTGATAATGGCAACGAATCGGCGGATAAAAACGGCCAGACGTCACAAAGTCAACAATAAATATGGCCACAAGGAAGTGGATAGCACAGAAATCTTATCAGAATGGTGGGTAATCTCAGCAGGACAGAAACAGGCGAAACAATTCCTTAGAGGACATTCGCCAACTTTTACGGCAGACCAAAAAACTGTCAAAGCCGTAGTCGATGTGTGAACTGGGCACTGTAACTGGTACGCAAAGCTAATGGGGTTGACAGAGGAAGCCATGTGCAGATTCTATCCCCTAGAGGAGGAAATTGCTGAGCACATCCTATGTCTGAGCGATTGCCTAGCAAATGTGCGGATTCTTGTACTAGGCTATGAGAAGCCACCTTCAAGAAATTACATGAGAGATTTAGTCCAGGCTGATTGGCTACGTTAAAGAGTCAGGCTGGAGAATGTAATCTAGATTTTGGGTTTGGTGCTCTCTTGGACATTGTTTTAACTGCTTAGGTATTTTATAAGTTATATCTGTTTATAATACTGCCATTATAGTCATTTTCAAGGGTAGCGCAGGTAACCGAAAATCTTTTCCACCCTGACTCAACATGTCTTGTGTCTCCAGTTCATTTCAGTCGTCTTAGAGACACTTTTAGCCATTCCAACTACTGATATACACGCACAAAACTTCTCCTCGTGCCAAATCCTCATAAAACGTACTGATTATATAAAAACGTTCATATATACCAACAATATTCTGATAAAAGTAAATAAGTGTCACGAAAAATACAATTAATCATACTAAAATACAATTGAGTGTGTATATAAAAATATTGAAGCCGTCCGTTCTGTGGACAAACCTCCACAATCAAAAACCGATTGGTTGACATTGGCAACTCGTTAAGCAAAGCGTGACATCCACACATCAAGCAAGTCATGAACGAAGCCTGGAAGTGGCCACGCCTATGTTCAAAAGAGTAGCACATTATAGTAATGAGCCTACAGTCAACTGTACACGGAGGATTGGTTGCGTAGGTGGAGCTTTTAATTACTTGAATTTGTCAGCGCTGATGTCGGTTGGAAGACAGCGTTGGCTTGGCTTACCGAAGAATTTTACAAAATGTGTGGTTGAGGCAAGAATTTTGCAACCTTAGGAGTCCAAGTAATATTTTAATGCTCACAAGAAAATTAAATCCTTTGATGTTTTGGGGGCAAAATTTCGTGACCTTCAAACTGACGTTGACAGATAACGGATCAAGTTACACAGAGAAAATTTTTCAAAAAATGTAAATTAAATGTTAGCTACACGCAAAAAAGTGAAACCAAAGAATCTCAAATAATAATTGTTTATTTTTATGACTTGTTTTGACAAAGTTTTAATTGTTCGACACAATTTATGAATTTTTAATTTAATTTAACAGCTTAACAAATATTAGGAGAAATATTATAAATATAAGTTTTAGCTTCTGTTTTTGGAGTAGGTACCATCCATTAGTAAAAATAATGAGCTATTGTTCAACCAAATGATTCTTATTTTCTATATTGTTATCGAAATTATATGTGTAAGTATGTATTTATGTAGCACTATATGTAGGATAGGGTGAGTCTTAAAAGCAATACAATAATAATAGATTATATATTTATAATAGAAAGAATTTCAGTAAATGATGATATAAAATTTCAATAAGTATGGTGCTTGTTTATAAAATTTTTATTATTTATATAGTCAAAAGTTACACTTCACCAGATTCTGAATTAAATTTCACACCCAGAGAAAATGTACTGATATCTGTGACAACAAAGTTATAAAAAGAAGCGACAGTGAACTTTTCTCCATAGATATCGAAGTTTTGTTGTGTTTTTTAATCATCCATCACTTGAATGACAGTCACGAATTGCACAAGTTTTTGACGCCATAACTAATAAATGTAATTTTCTAAACAAATTTTATCGTTCAAAACACAAAAAAATAGGTAAATAATCAAAAAGCTTACAACAAAAAAAATTCTTTGGTAAACAATAAAATCACATGTCATTGACAGACAACGGGTTTAAAATGGCGACTGTCAGACATGCGCACTCAGAAAATAAATTGTAAAATAGCACAAGCTTCGTTTCTTCTTGGGATGGTGTATTCTGTGATAATAATAATAATAATAATCGGATTCTGTGACAAAGCTTAAACTTGATAAGCTTAAAAGGTGTAATTTTACTTTTCTTATATTTTTTTGTTCGATGACCCTTTTAAAAATTAAAAATCATCAATTAATAATATAGATTAAAAAAAATTCACGGGTCAAATGTCCCAAAATCGAAGACAAAGAAAAAGTTCCAAATCTCAAACTAATAAAGATATTTTGAATTTATTAATAACCCATCATGTCATATATTAATAAGTCCATGTTTATCAATATTTCTTTGTCGGCAATAACTTAAAAGAACATCTCACCCTAAATAGAATCATTATGTCGAATTTAAAAATACATTTACGCCATTATCTCTCTAATAGTTGAATTTATTGGGTTTTGTTAATTCAATCATCGACCTTAGAACAATTAGTGGTATCTGTAGTGATAAATTTGTATTTCCTTAACTGCCTCTGTTTTTAGTAATTGTATCATCTCCAGTAAATAGTTTATTTATGACTTCTAGATAATGTTTAATTATATTTTGGACTTTCTGTGTAGATAAATTCTTTTTTATCCTTTAAATTATATCTCATCTATAATTTATTAAACTGTTTTGATCTATCAGTCAAATTTTGCAGTATCTAGAGTTGGAAAGGACAGATTAAACTATTAAATTGTCTCGTTAATATTGTCTACCATTTATTCAAAATCCTAGGGCACAACATCTAGGGGACTACAGGTTAGAAGAGGGATATTCTCCTAAGTTGAAGCCTGCAGATATCCTAAAATTCCTCCGTGAAATAGAACTAGCAGTGTCTGATACTTTATTTAGGAACTAAGTATAGAAGTAAGGGGGCACAATAAGGGTGGGTAGAAGAACAACACTGGAAGAATACGCCAAGGCAAACACATGGGAAGAAATTCATAGAAGAGCCATCAGAAAAAGTAGTGAAAGAAGGAAAGAACTGCTCTCAATGAGCAGAAACAAACTATGCACCATAACGGGGCTCCTGACGGGACACTTTCCCACAAAGGAGCACCTGAACAAAATAGGGCTGTATAACGGAGACCTTACATGCAGAAGATGCAAAAAGGACACCGAAACAGCTTTGCATATATGGTTTTAAATGAAACTAACTGTTTCTGAATGACTCCACAATATATTTGTAAAAATATGCAAATTGCAAGTAAATTGACAATTGTTTCGATATAAATATCATCGTCAGAATGACAGAAGTTACTTTTGACATATATTATGCAACTGTGAGATGCTGTACCACAGGAGGCAGAATCTGTATGGTAGACCCCAAATGACTTTAAGGTGAGGTGGTGCAGGAGAAGAGACGGTTTCTTCTGATAAAAGGAAGACCCAATAGATTTTTTATGTCTCAGTAAATACACATACATACACTCATGCTCGGTCATTAAAATTAAGCATTTTTTTAACAAAAATACAGTTATGTCGCATTTTCTTCCTTATTTATTTACTTGTCAGTCGCTATGTACCGTTTAAACCTAGAGAGTTGTTATAACAAAAGTCGTGTTGTGATCGGTCGGTAACAACGAGTGCATGATTACCGGCTGGTTTATGGGACTCAGTGGGTGGCAGCTGTGATAACCGAAGACGCTGATTGTCTTACAGTTCTTCCTCTGATGCACTTTGAACTCATGTCGTCGTTCATTGTGTTTGTTTCGATATTTTCTGCTTGCTTTACCCCACATCTATTTGATATATGGCTCATGATTCACTTACGACTTTGTAGAAATTCGTTGATAAAAATTGATGTCGTTTATATTGTAGAACATCGGCTTTAGAAACGAATGACTTGATTTGTTCGTGAGAGAATACACGATTAACTACATTGGGTGGTTCTCTGATTTTTATTTTCCTTTTTTTTGTTGGGGGAAGTGCTTCTTTAGCACAGAACCCTACACACACACATACACAAATTCTAACGAACTTTACATAACCTCACTTCACTTCCCTTGAACCGTTATCCAGTAGACTTTTCACGTTTCACATAAGAAGAAGCCACGCTAACTGTCTTGCGCAGAAACCAAAATCGGTCTTGTTTATCTATGTCGCCTCCTAATGGGATGATTTATTTACTATAATATTTGGTTTTTCTATTATCGCACTTTGTATATCTGTTTAATATCGATTGAAAGGGAGAAAAATCAAAAATTTCAATTATCAAATTTTCAGGCAATAAAACCTCGAACAATGTTAATTCTATTCTTTGTTCCAGATTAAATCAACCGTTAAAACAAAAGTTCCAAAGCCAAAAATGGTCTCTAATTACTTTCTTAATTCTTTTTGGAAATGTCAGATCCATCTGAAATAATAAAACTAAGACAAAGAGGGTAGCACTCCTCATTTTTAAACGCCACCGAGCAATAATTAGAGATTCTCCTGATTATTTAACGTAATTGTCTAGGTCTTAGAACTCGCCGGAGAGTGTCATTAGGAATAATGGATGGGATGGAGTTCTGCAATCAGCGGTCAGAGAGATCGATCCCCCGGCCGATTTGTTCTGAATAAATTATTGTTTCTCAATTAGTGTTCTGGAAAAAGTTGAATTAGGGGAGCTAACTTAACTCTTCCATTCATTTGGTCTTGCTATATTGGTAACTTTTTCTTGAAACCTGATAATTAGCATCACAATTTTTTTTAGAATAGATTTGATCGTATATAAGGTGTCGTCATATAAGGTGAAGAAATGGAAATATCTCGAAAATTCTTCATTTTTAGTATAATACATTGAGACCACAAATTTCATGTAAAATTTCGCCCCACACCCTGTATAGGGTGAGTGACGATGGCATGACTATTTAATATGAGAAGGAACCAAAGACCAAGTATAACTTTTCAAAGAAATTCGCTACGGAATTAAGCAGCAAGAAGGAATGGGATCCAAATACCATTACCAGACTTGGAAAGAATGCCATTAAATGGTACACAGATGGCTCAAAAGCAATAGAAGGATCTGGGATAAGAGTGTTCGGGCCAGGAACCAAACACTCAAAGCTTGGAAGAAAACCCAAGTATCTTTCAAGCGGAAATCCACGCCATAAGAAAGTGCGCCCGATTGATAAAGAATACAGAAGACGAAGGATTATCATAATGTCGGATAGTCAAGCAGATATTAAAGCACTGAGCTCTTTCGTAATCAATTCCAAAATGGTGTGGGAATGCCTAGACAAACTCAATGAACTAGGCGAGAACAATATAGTCACCTTAATATGGATTCCAGGACACACTGGAATAAAAGGAGATGAAATAGCAGATGAACTAGCAAAGAGGGGGACTGAAATACCTTTCTGGGGGCTTGAACCTTTTTACGAAATCAGCCCCAATGTGATATTGGAAGAAATAGGTAATGCCGAGAAAACGAGAAGATCTGACCATTGGAAAGATATAGTAGGGCTTATACAATCAAAGACTCTTCTGGGTGACTACAACCTGTTGAAATCAAATGAATGCATAAGTCAAAGTAAAACTGCGCTAAGAGTTTTAACAGAGATCCTAACGGGACATTGTCGCCTGAATGGGCACCTGAAAAAGCTCAAAATAGTGGAGGAAGAAGAATGCAGATTTTCTGGCATGGAAGAAGAAACCCCCATCCACATACTTTACAACTGCACAGCACTTCAGAATCCTAGAGCACAGCACCTGGATACTGGATAGAAGAGGAACATTTACCTTAGTTGAAGCCTAAAGTTCCTCCGGGAAATGGGACTAAAGGAAATATTAGTTTCTGGACTCTCCTCAGAAACTAAGAAGAATACATCCCAGTGGCTTCAAATGCTAGAATGAAAAGCTGGAGTATATTCCAGAAATTTTTTTTGAACTACAATAGAAATTACTACAATGGAAATTAAAGAAAAACTTGAGAAAAAAACTGTAATGTTGAGAATTTCAGGAAATGACGGAAATAATTGGCCTATCCTCTAAACAGATTCCTACTTTCAGAAGGTCTTCACAAAGGAGTTATTTTTTGGAAACCAAATAATTAATCATACAACCACAACGTTCCACGGTAATTTTTTAATTGTACCTTAACTTATGTTATCACGTGTACGCTGTTACCTTTTTATATCAAATTTCATCCCTACTTTTGTATAAAAATCATTCATCAAATCCGGTTTTTGTTTGTAGGCCGTTGCGATTGCGGCCTCATAATCAATTTGAACGCAAGAGGGCTTCGGGGCTCTAGACTTTAAGTACCAAAACATTTTTCAACCTCATTGTTTTCATAACAAATGGACATGTGCAAAAATGCTCCGAAACCTTACTTAGGTACGTGTACGTTTGCAATTTATTATACGATATATACGTAGTAGCCATTTGCATAGACGTAACCTAAAACTGGGGCAAGGGATGTACGATCAACATGTTGAAATTCTATTTATATTTGTGTCTCTGTGTACATTGCGTGAGTGAAAGAGAGAGACTATGTCATATTCCCCTCTCCGAAAAGTGTATAGAGTCTAGAGTAGTGGATGTTTCATGGAGGGGGAGGATTCTGTTCTCTCTTAGACACATAGAATTTCATGTATAAGGATTGCGAAAAAGCTTGAAAGAGAGAGAAAAAATAATTGTGCGCGGTCATTACGCCAAATAATCTCAGAGTTATGAGATCAAACCCTTATCACAGATTTAGTCATTGTCTGGCACATCAAGGTGGTTTATTTGAGCATTAAAATTATGTTTACCTTTAGAAATTTTTCAAGAAGTTTATGTTTAGAATAGGTATAGCTACCTACCTACTTATTTTATTTTTTCAATGCAATTTATTAATGGAAGTTCACTAATTCTGGTTCTCTCAAGAAATAATGTTTTATTTTCAAGTTTCAATGGCTAAAATAATATCCTATTGTAGTTAGAAATTGATTTTTAACTTGGTCAGAAACGATCATGTTGACAAAAATGAATTTTAAGATTGTATTTTTTTATTTCTTCAACACCCTCACTCCTTCCATGTTGGGAGCATACTGAATACCACCAACTAGTGAATTCTCTCTGTAAAGGACAATGTTGCCGGATAAAAGTGTTTAGTTTTACCTAATAGTGCATGAATTCGAAAAAAAGTCAACGATAACGAGACAAAAATATCATTCGTACAAATTGATCTGGGCTCCTGGCAACAGGAGTTAAAATAGGGGGCAATGAACATTCGGCCAGCCTCTGGAACTAAGTACACGCCTTCGATGACCGCATATAATATCCTCCAAAAGACGTTGGACGATGTCCACAGTTGGTGTCAGAGGGAACAGATGTCTGTTAACCCTGGCAAAACTGTAATAGTTCCCTTCACTAGAAAAAGGAAGTTGGAGGATCTTCCACCACTTTCCTACAATGGTGAGGTTATTCCATTTGCAGCGGAAGTAAAATATTTGGGGATTATCCTAGATAAGAAACTTACTTGGAACGCTCACTTGGAAAAAGTTATCCATAAGGCCAGACTATCTTTGTGGACATGTCGCAGGATCTGTGGAAAATCTTGGGGCTTGGGACCCAAACAAATCTATTGGATATATGTGATGATTGTTAGACCAATGATCACATATGGAGCTATTGCCT
>CAJUYG010000091.1:85354-113504 GCA_910591675.1 Galerucella calmariensis | reverse complement strand
ACTTTCTTGCAAGGGAGGGTGCCGCACGTGTTTCTATCGGACCAGAACCCACAATTGGCATCGCAATAAGTTTTGCCAAACAAACACTAAATACCTGGACAGCAAGAAGAACTTTAGACTTCTGGCATAATTTACCAGGATTGGTTCATTCAAAGGCTTTTATACATCCTTCGAAGTATGTCTCCAAACAAATGTTAGACCATAGCAGGCATGACCTACGTTGTCTAACAGGCCACTGTCATCTGAATCATCATATGCTAAAACTTGGACTGTCGGAAGATCCGACTTGCCGTCTTTGTTTGGAAGATGATGAAACAGCAGAGCATATAATTTGTGCCTGCCCCGCCGCGGCTCGAATCAGGTATCTGATGTTTGGCAGGGTCTCTCTCTTGCCCTCGGACCTGAAATATCATTCAGCAAATAAAATAATCGGTTTTGTTAAGAAGCTGAATTTGTTTGGTGAAATCTGAATAGGTGTGAGCCACAATAGACTCTTGTGAGTCGCAGTGGAGGGCCTTATAGACCCACTCACCACAAACCTAACCTAACCTACATACGAAAGATAATTATTTGCCGAACCTGTATATAATAGTCAATTTATACATGAACAAAATCGCATAAGTGGAAAATACAGGTCCAATTTGATAAATAATACCCACTAATTAATATAATGTCTTCTGATTGATAATATATAGCTACCGTTGACAAATAATACTATAGATAACAAAATACAATTCAATATGTTTCATTAAAAGATCTGTGTCTACGCCCTTTGGCACGTTAGAGTGTTTTTATTATCCTCCAACTCCCACGCAATTCTCCGAGTGATATTATTAACAAAAGCTAAAGCCCACCCCTAGCTGCTGTCACTACTCACCAACACACGTGACAAGCCAAACGTGGCTGTTCTTTTGTTTTCTCGATTCTTTTGTCCAACCAACGCCTACGATACAACAAAAAATACGTCAAGTGTTAATTCTGACATAAATATATTTATTTTTTTACACCTGCACTAATTTAGTGCGATAATATTTTTCTTATGGAAAGTATTAAACTATAAATAATGATTATCGTTGCCAATTGTACAAAATTTGGTACTAATTGCTCAAATTTAGTACAATCTTTTTATTATTCCGGACATTTTGAAGTAAAAATAAAATTTAAATCGAAATAATGCATAAACAAAGAACCCAATTCTTTTGTACTTCCTAAATTACCACTATAAGTCAAAAGAGATAGCGGCAATTGTTTTTAAGGCACCATCAGGTTACGTTTACAATGGTTGGCAATCTGTTTCCGAAACAAATGAATACAAGGCGTAAGACGAGCTTAATTAAACCATATATCACCATCAAGTATTTCCTTTTACAAGTTTTAGATTACCTTGTTAGCTCGATTCGGATTAATCATTCTAGATTTTTAGTCATTTTGGCGCAGTGTCTTACTACAGGCGTATTTTAAGGGATTCAATATAATATAACTTTGTATTCCAACAAATATGTACCAATTCACTGTTCAACAAATATTTCTGTGTCTCTTTGACAATATCTTTCATTATTTTTATCGTGTATCAATATCTTCCGTGTTCCATTCATTCATTTATACGTTTGAGTTGTGCTCAACAGTCCAGGCACTAGAATCTTTGTACCATTACACATGCCATCTACCTACTTCCATTCCAGCAGCTAGATGTCTACAAAGTGATTCCATCTGATTCCTTGTAAGCTCTCACAGAAACAGAATATGTGAGTGAGTGTTTCATCGTAGAGTTCACATTTTCTGTACATCTCTGCCCATCCTGTTCAGATGCTTCCTCAGGGTGCAGTGTCCAGTCACCAGGTCAAAGACTGTCTTCAAATTCCTCTTACCCAGTTTCAACAGCCTGGACGAGAGTTTCTTGTCTATCTTATTCGGCAAACTGTTAGTATGGAGGTATCCTCGTGCCAGCCTCCATTTGAATTAGTGTTCCTCAATTAGCCAGTTCCGACTTCCCCTTTCATGTGATCATTTGTGATTCCACAAAACGATTCCGGACCTGTGAAGTTATCGTTAGAACCTTCTTCAGCTAGCTGGTCTGCCATTTCATTACCTGCAATTCCCTCATGTGCCGGCACCTCGGAGTGAAAATACCCTGAGACGGACCAGAGGAATACAGGAACCTCACATGGTACCTGAGAGAAGAAAGAAAAGAAGTGGAGTGGTATACGTATATCCCACAAGAAGAAAGGATGGCAAGGATCGTCATCCGAGGACTAACGCACTGCGAGGACACCAAGGAAATCAAGGAAGAAATCGAGAGACAATGGGTAAGTATAAAACGACTAACCAACTTCATTCCAGATTCGGAGAGAGGAGACCGCTACCCATCTACCTGGTGGAGCTGGAGCCTGAAGAAAAAGAAAAAATCCGCAAAATCCAACACATCCAGAACGTGAGGATCAGGTGGGGAGAACAAAGAAGAGGAGAAGGGCCGACGCAGTGCTACAACTGCCAAGGCTTCCACCACGGACAGACGACGTGTTACGTAAAAACGAAATGCGTGAAGTGCGGAGGACCACACCGATCCAACGACTGCCCACGACCGAAGACCAAGCCGACCACCTGCGCAAACTGCCAGGAAGAACACCCGGCAAACTACAAAGGATGCCCAAAAGCCCCAAACAACCAGAAGACAAGGACAACAGCAACAGCAGTAAAGAAGACAGGAGTCAGCTACGCCCAAGCCACAGCTAACAAGAAAACAACGACGACAACAACAAAACAACAGATCCTCGAACAGGTGACAAAGCTATTGGCTCAGCTAATGGCTTAAAGTCGCTTGTAAGAGATCGGAAGAAAAGAAGACACACTCTATAAGGGTGTTTTCAGCCAAAATTGCCGGCTGAGGACGCACTTTGTAGATGCAGAGCAAACACACACAACGGAAGACCGCCGAAGAAAATACCACCGAGGTTACACGGCCAAAGAGAAGACGGCTCGCTCCCAGCTGCTAGCCCTTTTAGCTAGGGACGAGCTGTACGCTGAACTACGATGATGAGACCCATCGGATAAGATGTGGGGAAGTGGTGGAAGTCCTCCCTGGAGATGTACCTCCCTTAGAGAGGAACATCCTGGGTGGACGGGCTCATCTAGGTTGTGTGTGTGTGCCGGCACCCATATTATAGACACTTTGTTATCTCTTGCCAGCATGATAGGGGATTTTTTACAGTTTGAACCTAGTTGTTGGATTGCTGATAGCTTTAAGCAGAGATTGGCTGTCTGTGAATATTCTAATTTTTTGTCCGGTATATCCTCTTCTGATGTTTTCATCAATGCAGGCTATAGCGGCAATCGCACTTCCGTGTTCCATTATAAGCTGAAAATTGGAACAGCGATACCCTCAGGATTCAAACTAGGGATCTACTTAGCATCGACACCCTTGAGCTTGGGACGGTTCCTACTATGTTGCTTGTCTTCCATGTAATGTATACCTACCTAGAGTGCTGGAACTGAAATTTGTGCGCACCCTAATTTCACTCGCTACTGAACTTGACGCCTTACGTCACCAGCAGGTATCTGCTGGTGTTTAGTATTTTATTCCTCTGAGATCTCTTCTAGCCACATGCTTCATCATCTGCACTAATAGATTTATCTATCTCGGGTGGTGGTTTGTCTTCATCATTAACAAACAATCTTCTTCTGGTTTTTTATGCTTTTATGTGTCATTTTTTTATCAAATAGATGTAACATAATTACATAACATCCTTTTTGTGATTTATATTCACTCCGAAGCAAAATAAGTAGTTCGTGCGACACTGGTGATGGCAGTGTAAGAAACAAATCCTCATAAGATTTATGGTTGTGTTACACTAAATCTATTGCAAAGGACATGGAAATTTTCTGGGATTACTTACATAAAACGGCTTTTAATTAGTTGATGGATACGATAAATATTATTTGGTGAACTATTTTTGTTTCGTCCTATTCAGCCCAGTAACTTTAGAGGCTTACTCTCAAAAAAATTTGTCTTAGCTTGGTTTTGACGTTGTAAATAAGTCAAATCAGTTTTTCGCTTATATCTCGATTGGTATTGGTTACACAAAATTTTTTGCTGAAATAAAAATGTAGAGCGAAGCATTATCTATCAATATTTCTATCAGTACCCACACTTTTTACAAAAGACTTTCCATTTTCAAGAAGTTGTCTATCCCATAGTCCTCTTCCTTCATTTAACGAATCCAATTGCTCAAAATGCTTTCTTGCATGCTCCTTTTTCTAGCTACTCTTCCTTGTGTGACTCAACGATTGTTCTACAACCATATCACTCCTAGCTCCGTATCCAGCATCTTCATAGACTTCCACAAGATCAGAAAGGGATTACAAAAGGACGACTCATTAATTGCTGATGATGACTTCGACCACGAATGCACCTACCAGTTACAGTGTGATTTCCTGTCGTTTCTAGGCTTTATTTGGACAGAAATCCTAATGACGACAAAAAATAAATATCCTCTGTGATAAATGAAACGAAAATTTTCTTCTAACTTGAAAATTTCTATTACCTTCACGATTATTATTAAGTTATGAAGATGAGAAACGTTTTGAAGTGGGCGATAAAATTGTCGGAGTGGCATATTTATTAACCTTCGGATATTTATTGGTGTTATGGTTTACAGGGTCTTCAAGTAGGATGATACACATTTGTTTATCTTGTACAAGTGGGAATTTTTCATGGAAATACCTCCAGCTGCATACAATAATATCAAACAGCAAATTTTTTTTCATATTTTGATGCATAGGCAACTAGAGGCATTGTAAATAATATAAATTGTATTAAAAACAAACTTATATAAGAACATACATTGTCGAATAAACTCACAATCATATTATCGGGCCTTTTTTAATAAAAGCTGAAGACAAAATTAACGGAGGGCTTAATGAAAATAGCAAATGTTTGACAAGTAGAGTAGTTTTGAGTCTGAAAAGGAAAAATATGTTTAGGTGGTAGTAAAATTGGAAGCAGAAAATTTCGGTGGTAGACAAAATCACTGAGGCACAATGACAGAAATTAATAAAGAAATAATTTTGGGTAATATCAAACAGTTATCAACCAATCAGTAGTAAGTATTGATAAACGATAATAATCAAGTATAAGTGAATTTAACAGTTGATAAAAAGTCTTAAATTTAATCATTTCCGAAATCGGCTTACACCATATATGCATGAGACGTATTCCAATTTGAATTCATAAAAACCAGTGATATGACATTCTCGAGACATCGTAAACTTCAAAGATATTGAAACTTGGACATGGTAGTCTTAATAAAAGCGGCATTAAACGACACTAAAAGCAATTTGTGCTTATAGCATGGCATTAATGAAGCAATTTAGATGGTAGACATACTGTTTAATCATCTTAACATTGTGCAGCCATCGCGAATAAATTATTCGCTTCGACGATCTCGTTTGTCTTATCGTTATGTGTTGTAGATTTGAGGGGACCGAAAACGGATAATGTAGAATTGATATTTTAAAGGAAAACACAAATTATTATTAAATTATTGCTATTATTAGTGAAAAAAATTGAGTAACAAGGATCGTGACATGTCTGGAGAGCTGGAGATTAAGTTATGTCATGTCTCTAGCCCATCGGGAAATAAGTTTCAAGTTATAGACAATGTTCCAACCAGGGAACAAAATCGAATTAATAAAAAAGATGATATTGCAGCAGAATTTCGAGAATACCATAAATACAAACCCCTATCTAGCAAAATTAGTCAAAGCACACAAAATATCCGTAAAATTCCGCAAAAATTACAAAAAACTTGAATATTCAAAATTGAGTACCTACCTATTTAAAAGGGTTGTGATTAACATGAGAAAAACTTTAAGATGCTAGACATGCAATTTTCCGTTAAATTTTTACTCATGTTGGACACAACCATTTCAAATACTCAATACTCAATTTTGAATTTTCAAGTTTTTTATATTTTTTGTGAGGTTTTATGTGTACTTTAACTAGGATCAAGAGAAGCACAAAAATAAGACAGCAATAGTAACAGCAATCACTTATGCAACCGAAACTACAGCAACGACCAGCGGAGATGAAGAAAAGTGGACAGAGGAAATCAAATGAGGTTCAGAAGAAGTTATTGCCGAATTTTTAAATTGGAGGAATAATAGAAGCTGCGAATATGAGAAGAATAATAAAGCATCCAGAATAAGATGGTTTGGATATATCAAAAGTATGGAAGAAGAATAGAGTGGACACCGATTACAAACAGACCAGAAGCTAGATGGATAAACCAAATAGAGAGAGAGCTAGAAGAAATAGGAATAAGACTGGATGAAATTGACCAAGGACAATAAGAAATGGAGGACACACACCCAGGACAGAAAAAATGGCGAAAAGGTGTGGAAATCTCCTATATTTAGGGATTGGGAATGGGTGTTACGTTTGGCTAGTCGTCAGGCCCCAGGCGTCGCAGGGTTCTAGAAGGCTTCCCTCTCTAAATGGTCAGCAACGTGGTTACCTTTGTTACTATCGTGCCCTTTAACCCACCCCAGAATACTATTGTTATCTACCGATACCTTAGCTAAAACTTGATGCTGACACATGGAGATTCCTTCTGGTGATTTGACCTTGAAAAAAATGATGTCATCCAGCCTGGAATTATGTTTTTGTGGTAAGATTGATTCATTTAACAACATTCTTCATGTTTGTGCTTCCTTTGTGAATATTTGTGAGGAAATGAAACCATCTTCAACATCAGTTTCGAGCTCAGCAGATTTAGAAGTCGTTGTAGTTGGCATAGCATCGCAGAAAGTGCAGAGACGTTGAGTACTGACAAAGAGCTTTTCCAGAAAAACGTATTTATAGGCATTTATACGCGAATTCAACTTATACGGTACCACCTATCGCTAAGTCCGGGGTATTGCTGTGCTATTAAATAAAGCAATGAAATAAAATTACTGAAAGGGGCCATTATTTTCTATTCAAAGCATTCAAAGCATTGGTTGGGGCGTTATCCTTATAAACTTCAAAATTGTGTAGCTCAGCTAAAGTATATTTAGAATGTGAAATTGGTTAAAATATAATTAAAGATTGGAACAAGAAGCAATGAGTAAAGATTATGTAAATGATCATCGGATATTGTTGAGATCAGTTTTTTTCCTCTTTCCTCCAGCGAAGCAATTGTCCTGAGAGATTCTCTTTTCGCGATAAAATAAACGCTAAAACCTCTAAGACACCTTAGAAAGTCATTAAGTGTAGCGACCGTAAACAGTATGCGGTATTCGACGATTTAAATAAAGCATCTAAGTCGGTGGTGGCAAACTCCCCTTATATACCAATGGATTCCTCTCGGCCAGAGGATTACCATCGCATTTAAATAAATACATAAATATTACATCACCGAATTGTGTATAATTAAATTCTGGAGCCGCGGAAGCCGCTTTTCGGAATGCTAATTTCTCGTTGATTGTAATGGATGTTCATTTCAGTTTACAGGAGAGCTTTTGTTGCGATATTGTTTCTGCCTTCCTTTTACATTTTCGGCTTTTATTTATTCAATTTGTTTCGATGATGATTTCAGCGAATAAACGAACTGAAAATTGAATAGCGGCTAGTAATTGACTCTCCAGATTTTCCATTTTCCATGATTTATTGAATTTTTCCGAATATGTAAAACAACGAATAAATTGCCAGTTTTGTTAATTAAAGGCATTTTCATTAAAAAATACCAATAGAAACAGATCATCTCTCAAATACTAACGTACCATGGCTAAGAACTCGAAAATTAAAGATAATTTTGGGCCATTGGAGCGGTAATGAATGAATATAATGTGTCAAAAATGTATAGTTCGGAATTTCAAGTTCCATTATTTTCTGTACGTTTCTTGTGGCATTACTTATTCTTTTTTCTTTTTTTGGGAGGGAATTGAGCAACAATAAGGTTTTTTATTTTTTATTTCGACGTTTCGGTAGCGTTCCAGCTACCGTTGTCAAGATTAACTAGTAATGAAATAATTTTTGGTCCCTATCTGACACAACGAAAAAATGTTACAACTAGACAATCAATAGGTAATATTTTGAAGTTTAAGACTACAAAACTCTGTTGTCAAATTTTATCAAGGTCCATTCATAGTAGATCACACCTCTGGTAAAATGTGAAATAAAATATTTTATCGCCAATCGTCAGTAAAACCGTCAATTATCAGATCGATTTCCGAAAGTAAACAAACAGTTTACATATATGCGTCTGGTAAAGTGACACATGCGTCTGGTAAAGTGACATATGCGTCTGGTTAAGTATTTTAACTTTGACATTACTCGAAAATCATCTGTTAGTGTCACGCTTCTCACTATTACGGCTCCATGATAGTTTTCTTTCTTTGAAATTATTGTTGGAACTCCTTTGACTTTAGGAATTAACTTTTATAATGCTTCAGGGTGTACCTTCAATTTAAATATAACAAATAATAAGTAGATTTGTTCTATATGTGCTGTTTACTTTGTCACAATAAAATGCAATGAAATATACCTCAGTTTTCTAGTAAAGTGTCTTTATCGGACTCGCCTGTTATTCGCCTCGCTCGCTTCTCTCGCTCGTCTCATAATTTCAGACTCGTCCGATAAAGAATCACTTTACTGCCTTGATACATAAATAACTATTATTTTATGACATTCTAACGATATGATAGTCTACTAGAAATGGAATCATTGGAATCCAGTGAAGTGCACGGTTTTTATTGGGATAGCACTTTTTTTCGCTTATTTTGGAAATGCTGTAAATACGCGTTTGTTGCTACTTTCTTGTGTTTGATTATTTTTGTTTTCAAAATATGTATTACTCAGCTCGGTGATTTTGTGAATTGAAGTGTGTATCGATTTACAACTTTACTATTCCAATGATAAATCATAAGAAAACCTGGATAAAAAATGATGATGCTATCCTGATAACGCAGGTTATTGATTATTGTAAATTTCTTTTCCTTACATTGGTAACCAAATTTGACTATATTCGGCTGAAATACTAGCTACACATTTATCTGCATTTAGTTGTATTAAAGCACTTCCTTTGATTTTTCGTCTTTTATTATTGGGCTCTTTCAATATTATTTTTGTCGAATCCCATTGAATTTGATGCCCCTCTTCCCAAGCATGTTTGCAAATACCTGACTTAAAGAACTCCTTATATTTGATATAATTTTTATGTTCATTTATTCGGACTTTATTTTATCTCCTTTTTCTTTTGAAATTGACAAATGGGGTCTGCTTTACAGTTCAATTTCTCAAAAACCACGTTCTTCTCCTTCAGTTGATGAAGAATATTATCAAAAAACATATTATTCATTTACGTCCGATATAGAAATACATCCCGAAAATGAAAAGAAACAAATGTTTAGAAAATATATATCTTCACAGCTCGTTAAATTTGAGTACCCGATTCAAAGGCGTGGAAGATGTCAGTAGCACCAAACAACTTATCAACGTTTCCCAGCTATCGCTAAACACTTTTGGTGAGATTTTGGAACTCGTCGACACACTCGACTTAAGTAGTTTACACCACAAATAAATTTGAGATTATGATAAATTTAAATCGGTCAATATACGTGTCAGCACCAATACTAATAGTTGATTGGAAAATATATAAATTACAGGCTGAATATTGATGGCTGGTAATAAAGTTCTAAACTAATAAACTAATTCTGATTCGTGAATATTGAAAAAAATGCTGCTTAACTGTATATTTTTCTATTATTGCAATGAAGCATTTTCCAGCAGTTTTTAATCTCTGGCTTAGTTTAAAACTTCATTGTAACTAAAATATAAAATTACATTCGACCTCAGCTCATTGATATCGGAAATAGACATAGAAAATAGTCGACTTACGTAATCTAATCTCATAAGTCGTTACAGGAATGTAGGAAGGCACGCAATAAATTGATTAAAGTATAAAACTAGAAAGTCAATATCGTGAATCCTACATAATGTAAACAAATCTTGTTATCGGCTTCTTTAGTTATAGTTACCACAGCTACTTAAGAGCAGTGTATACTGGTTATGTCGATACGAGGTTTTTTTTGATAAAGTTATAATAACAACTAACCGACTAAGGGCCGGTTTTACAAGAGAGATTTATACTAGGTATAGTTATTCTGGGAATAAAGTTACACCAGAATTTATACCTAGTTTAAAACTAGTTGGTTTCACGATGCTTTTTTACACCGGTATAGCAACTCTTGGAGTAAGAATATACCTAGTATAAATCTCTCTTGTAAAACCGGCCCTAAAGGTTATTTTTATCAAAAAATTAGAAGGGTTATTCATTTTTTATGATTTGTTGCCAAAATATTTGTTGACAAGCAGATCCAAGTCCTGTCAAAGAGCTAGCTGCTACTCCAAGTTATCTCGAGCCAGAAAATGAGTCCAGACTGGTATGAGATAGCATTTAGGAACTGGAAACGTTAACTGTATGGAATAACTTTAAGTTCACCCTTATGTCAGGGAAATGAAAAAGCTATTATCCCAAGGGAGACCTTTATCAATGAACGTACAGTAGAGCTGCTCCCACTTTTCAAGCATTAGCTGAGAATTATAGCAGGTTCCTGCGAAATAAGGTTTGTCAAATACTGGTCAAATTTTATCCATCCCTTTCAAATTCTCAGTACATACATTCTTTGAAGGAAGGAAGGAAGCACCTCTTTACAACTGCGTAGCTCTAGGTCCTTTTCTACTGCTTCCATCCACTTCTTTTTTGGTCTTCCTCTCTTTCTTTTACATCCAGCTCTTCTTCTGAGTATGCTCTGTATGGAATAATTTGAAGTTCACCTTAGTGTCAGGGAAATGAAAGAAACTATTATCCCAAGGGAAACCTTTATCCATGAACCTTCAGTAGAGCTGCTCCCACTTTGGAAGCATTATAGCTGAGAATTATAACAAGTTTTTGCGAAATAAAGGCTTGTCATATACTGGTTATCCCCTTTCATCCTTTCTTCTTAAGCTCTCAGAATTTCTTGAACATTTATTCTAAATAAAGTAGGAAACATAGTATTCCGACCTTCCCTCAGCAATTGGTTGCTATTTCACTGCATTCTCCTTTATTCTTTGCCACCTCTTCCCATCTGCGTAGTTGCAGGTTCTTTTCTACTGCTTCTATCCACTTCTTTTTCAATCTTCTCCTCTTTCTTTCACACCTTGATCTTCTTCTTAGTTCTTCTTTTGTTGCTCTGTTATTTGCAAGTCTCTCTATGTGCTCTATGTAGGTATCTTATACGCTATATACGGACCTTCCATGATATCGGATAGATTACATATAATTTCATGAGCTCATGATTTGCTCTTCTGATCCAGATATCTTCTACGTTCCTTCCCCCACATATATACCGCTGCTGAGTATTTTCCTCTTCCATATATCTAGTATCTTTTGATCGTATTTTTTTTGTTTTTCTTTATATAACCGTTTCCCATTAAAATGTCTTCAATAGTGCTCCTGCGCTCCTATTTCCTTTTGTTAATCTTTTATTAATGACTTCTAATAACAGAAATTATTGATAGGTATATTAATTCCTAGTTAGCCCTATTAGCCTTGAACAGACAACGTGTTATATCGAGGCTAGTACTAGAGTGCCACCAAGATTTGGCTGACGCCTCGGGTTAAAGGGCACGACAGGAGTAAAGGAAATCGCATTGCTGATTCTTTAGCCAGGGAAGCCGCTGGACTAAAAATTCTAGGACCCAGTGACACCCACGGCCTAACGACTTCGACAATTGCGGAACTAGCCACACGTTACACCCATGCTCAATCCCTTAAGAGATGGGATGGAATCAAAGGATGCAGTCTTGCGACCTTGGGAAGCTGGCGCCGAAGAAATATTTGGCGGTGACCAGGAAAAACCTACGTTTAACAGTAGGATTTCTGACTGGTCACTGTCAACTAAGGAAACACCTCCATACTATGGGGCTAGTGGACACACCTCTATGCAGGATGTGTGAACAGGAAGATGAAACTGTCAGGCATGTCTTATGCGAGTGTCTGGAGTTATCGTCAATGAGAGAGTGTGTGTTCGGTGAGTCTTGGCCTACACCTGCCGATATAAAGGAGATGTCTCCCAGTGACCTGTCCACCTTCCTGAGAAGGACAGGATGGACAATGACCTAGGAGGACAACTCCTCGGGAGGATGTACAATGGGTCACATGGGGCCTAAGTGCTGTGAGCGTAAACTCACCCTCCTTACTCTACAGATACAGATATACAGAAGCTAGAGCCATTCCACCTCTAGTTATAGATACAAATAAAAAACTAGGAAGTTACGAGCCGGTAACTAAAAGTGCTGTGAGCCTACACACCCCCCTCCCTACTCTACAGATACAGATTCCTAGTTAGCTTATATGGTTTGTACTCTTAATAGTGTACTGCAAGTTCCAAACATGATGGCGAGCTATCGCGCAGATATAGATTCTCCCAACTAAATTACTATCGAATTACGATAAGCCCCTTTGTCGGGCAGTGTCGTACCTATACCACAAAAATTATTCAGACAATGCCAAGCACCAACAGAATTAGAGGACAACGCCTCTGTACAGAGCATGTATATGTCTCGCACGAACTGTAGTGGGAGGTAACATCAAAAATGAGTTTGTGCGCATCGAGGCGGGCTAGCCATAACGTTCGGCGCTTGCAGTACCTACCTAGTAAATTTCTTTTCAGTGTCTCTTTTGGTACGTGAATTGCACTGTGGCACAATACAATGATCATTATTAGATGACATTTATAGCCTACAAGTGGGGGAAGATCACGGTTTAAAGAAAGGCAAATATTGATGAAAATCAATGATAAACAGACGATACGAAAGTGTGGTTAGAAAACAATGGAGCTGAAACTAGTTTACCTTAGAGCCACCAGAGTGTGTATTGCTTCTCTTGAAATGCCAGTATTTGTTTTAGAGTTGATGCTACTTTTATGTTTATAATGTGTACAAAAACACTAATTTCTATATTGTTAATAGACTAAATTATTATCTTTTTTATTTAATTGTTTTAGCGTTTACCTCCAATCTGATATCGAGTACAAGTGATCCAGTTTACCGCCCGACATTGTATACTGGCGTGATATAATATACTTCATTAAATTAAACACAGGTAGGTACAGTCTAAACAAGTGTTTGGTTTCGATTACCACTGACTAAAGGCGGAGTTTTATCCGAAGTTCGACCACACCTACTGCCAACCTGTTCTAAAAAAATCGTCTTGTTAACAAGGTGGACTCGATATAAAGATGGCCGCTGACGCCACAGTAGTCTGAATAATTTTTTTTTTCTTACTCTTTATTTTAATTGGTGTTAAATCTGATGCAAAAGTCGTTAAGATATAGCTGTGAACGTGCCTTGTATCGTTTATTGGTGATTTAACTAAATGTCGCTTCTTTATTTCGAATTTATTATACTTGTTTACATAATTCCAAGTTTTATGGAACTTGAAGTTGTTTTATGGTTCGTTGCTTTATGAAAAATATTCACTTATTCGTATTGAGAAGCCGGCTGGTACTGATTGCTATTGGATCACGTTGAAATGTATTCGAGTGACATTTGGCGTTAACTTTGGTGAATGTCCCTCTTCTAATCAATAACCTCCTTGATGTTGTGCCCTAGGATCCTGAATTCCTGTGTAATTCGCAAGTATGTGGATGGAGGTTTCTTCTTCCTCAGAATCTACATTCTTCTACCTACACTATTTTGAGCTTTTTCAGGTACCCATTCAGCCGATCCCGTTAGGATCCCGTTGAAACTCTTTTTTTTCGGGCTGAAATGGGAAACTCATGTTCGAATGGGTCCTAACCAGTACCCATACAGTGTAGGACTCATCTCCAAGGAATGCCTACCAACCAAACCCACCTCAAGCTCGCCGTTACTCCCGCCTCGGAATCACTACCCTAGCATACTTCAAGGCGGGCGGCGGTCCATCACACACTCTCATCTACTCCCTTCTATCACTCCTACCTCTCACATGCCTTCTCTCTCTTAATCATGCTCTCCACTAGATTCATCTGTAACACCCTCCATCCATCCTCTACACCATCCTCTACAGTTGTTCTTACCGCGAACTGCTTTCTTCTTCCTACTATTGAATTTCTGTTGAAACTCTTAGTGCAGTTTTACTCGGACTTGTGCATTCATTAAATCTCAATGGGTTGTAGTAACCCAACAAAATTATCGATTGTCTAAGCCCTACCAAATATTTCCAATGGCTAGATCTTCTCTTTTTCAGCTTTGCCTATTTCTTCCAATGTTACATTGGTGCTGATACTGCAAAAGGTTGTTGCTAGTTAATCTGCTATTTTCTTCTACTCCAGTGTGTCCTGGACCAGCCTGTGTCCAGTTTGCATAAACGTTTTACTCAAATAATATTCAAGCACTGTCCGAATGACCTGAATAGCATCTTCATAGCTGCAAAAAAACATTTCCGGTAGAAACATCTCGGGAAAAAAATCTTTGTATCCATACAGAGAAACACTACTGGCTCTGAAGAGACGGCGAATCATATCAGAGTCAGTACTAATATGTTACCATCACCAATCCCAACGAACACCAAGTCCAAGTCTAAAGTTAACCGCACGGCTCATGCCCTGGTTTGGAAAGTAGCAGCTCAAAATGGTGCTCGAAGAATGAGTTCAAAAAAAGGTGGTTGGAAATGAAATAATGTAAGCTAACCAAGCAATTAGTATAGAATGAGAAGAGGAAGATAAGACGGTAGAGCATATCCTTTTTGATTGCTCATCTCTATCATCAATTTTTCAATCCGTGTTCGGGAGCTTAGGCTAACACCTGGCATGTGAGATAAGTTCCTTTTGTGCACTTTATCAACTATTAAAATCATCAGCTGGTTGACGTACTGAGAGATACTTCCAGGAGGATGCACAAAGGGCAAAGGTGCTGTGGGGCCGTCCCACCCTCCCAACTTATCACATCAGGAACACTGACTTAACAGCGTAATCTTCTTATGAAGCTAGCTTCTAAAATATTTTGGATAAAGATAAATTAGGATAGATATCTATAGTTTGCGTTTGGACATTTTCTGGACACTCTATATTTGAATAATTTCACAGATACCTTAATTGATATCGCATGTAGTCGTTAAACCTTTCCTGTATCATTAATTTTTCCCGGTTAACGCCAATATGTGGAATTTTTATTAAAAGTGACATTGGTGCAGACCGGCTCATAAAACTCATTTTATTTCCAAATAAAACGTGTTCATTTTCTATCGACTTGTCATATTCATAGTCTGTAAATGAATGCAAATAAATTTTGTACAACATTAATGCCTCAAATTGCATCCGTATTTTATTAATCGGTAATATTTATGTTTTCATTTACAAGCTGCAGCAATAAAAATAGAAAAAAATAGCTCGCCGATCCAACATTTTTTGAAGTGAGCTCGTCCATATATATCTCTTATTTTTTTGCTCTTACATCTATTTGATATGATTTTTAGGCGAATCATTACATTTTTGCTTCTGCTCCGGCTATCACTAACACAAACTTCAAATCCAACTCTAATGTACCATACTCCTTTTCTCTCCTTTTCCCAATTTGGCACATTTCAAACTCTGTCATAACTGTTCTTTCATGTTCTGTTCTCTCAATGATGGAAAAAAATGCTACTTTAGTCTGAACTCAAAAAGCTTATCTTGTAGGTACCAAATCCTACTTTTCAGGTTTCTGTATGACATGTACCTACACCTGCCAACAAGTCATCCAGGAAGGTGGACAGGTCACTAGGAGACATCTCCTTTATATCGGAAGGTGTAGGCCAAGACTCACTGAACACACACTCTCTTATATTGACGATAACTCCGGACACTCGCAAAAGACATACCTGACAGTTTCATCTTCCTGCTCACACATCCTGCATAGAGGTATGTCCACTAGCCCCATAGTATGGAGGTGTTTTCTTAGTTGACAGTGGCCAGTCAGAAATCCTACTGTTAAACGTTGTTTTTTTCTGGTCATCGCCAAATATTTCTTAGACGCCAACTTCCCAGGGTCGCCCTTAACCCAACCTAACCTAACTTACCGATGCTTTTGAGCACCTCTCCATTTGATTTATACAATGTAAATCCATTATAGTCGATTGAATTTTTTCAACAATTGCCTTTCTACCTTCCTAAGAATGTCACAAACTAACTGAACTAAGAGAAAGTTTTCTCATTGACATTAGAAGGAGTATAAAATGTCGTTTGTCCGTCCACAGTTCAGTCAAATTATATTTCCATATCTCTCTCCCTTCCGATGTCCCTCTTCTACATTTGCAAATAAGTGTTATCCTCGTGAATGAATTGAACAATGATTAAAAAATATACGAGCTCAGTTAACTGTTTGAGGTTAAGCAATACTTTCCAATAATATATTCGACATATGTAGTTAGCATATCCAGTATGTTTATGAAGCCATAGACAACATCTGCGAGGGTCGTAACTGTTGTTCCCCAACACCTCCTTAGGTCGTCAATTATTAAATATGAAGTCGTGTACGCTGTTCCCTTCGACAATAACCCAACTAAACGGTATGCAGCTATGTTAATATATGTAAATTTATATTCAATATGTGCGAAATATCCTTGGCAGCAGTCGTTTTATTAATTTTATTTGACAGTTTTTTGGGTCGATTGCAATTTATTTGTACGTTATTGTTATAATATTACTTTTATGTAACGAACTAAAATGATCCACAAAAGTCATCTTCAAAAATATTGGATGCATGGCGAAAATTATTAACTGCTACTGAGGAAGAAAGAAATTTGCAGTTCCCAAGTATGATAGTATCAGAATCATTCGCACATTGTGATAATGTTTGTGTTTCTGTCTGTTTTTGTCCGCTATTTGCTGGTTCTTCTATATCCATTTTGATGATAAACTGTCAGCTTGACGCTGTTCATACACGGAAAGAAATTTTGGATACTATTATTCCAGTAAGGTAGTATTACAATCAAATTTTTGATCAATATAGCGCCAATCCAAATTTAGATTAATATCGGTAAATGATTCGATTTATTTATTTGTCAAGCTAAAATTTATGAAACCATGATAAGTAGCAGTAAACGAGTTGCATCAAATAACAACAAAAATTTGCCTATAATATTCTTCAATGTGATTAATATTTCTTAAATATAGCTAAGTGTTGAATTGTATTGAGCAATTTTAAGTTCAGTTTAAGTTAATTGTAGATAATATTTGCTAAATATATAGTTGATTATAGAAAAAGATGACGGTAGATAGCAAATTTAAGAATAATTAGGATTAAATTTATCAAATAATTTATTACTTTTTGCCATAATTTGATGCAATATAGCAAAAATTAAATTAAATAGCCTATAATATTCTTGAATAAAACAACCAGGCTTATGACGCTGTAGAAACCGATCAAAAATGTCCATAATTTCATGCGAAAAGTTGATAAATTGATAAAAATCCTGCGGGAAGGAGAAACAAAATCTTATATACTTCACGCTTAAAATTAATAACAAATCTGTCGAAGTTCTGATAATAATTTCACGTATTTCGAGGTTATCCAAATTGTCTTTCATTCTTCATTTGAATAGATATTTTGGGAAAAATCGATCAAATCCAGTGGAACGTCAGTAAAAATATAATTATCCTTTACAAACGCCCATGATCAGGGACAGGATAGTGTAATGTTAAGATGATGCGATCGCGAGTTACTTGGTCCTGCTGTCTGGCCAGACTGACGCCAGAGTTCGTGTTTAGACCAATTATAACACCTTTAACAACTAAATGACCGCGATGGGCATCTTTTCTTGACAAAAAAAGGTTCGGCAGTAAAAGTTAATGTTTATTTAAGAGACGTAGTTTACATCAGTATCATTTAACTAAGGATTCGAGGAGAGTGGACGGGCTTTTGGCAATAAGACGGGTTTCAGTTGACGATGGCGCTTGTATCGAGGAAAATAGTGACCGGCAATTATATCAGATAAGCCGTATCTAATAATTTCATTTATTTCGCCATTGGGGTTATTTGGATCTAAATTAGTTATTTGAAGAAACAGTGGCTACTTCTGAAGGCTACTAAGTACCTAGTATTTCACACTAAAGATGGTGAATGTGAATATGGAACACTAAAGATGGACAGATGTCTTTTGTGACAAAATTTTTACAAAACAGCATTACGAAATTTGTTTAAATCAATTTTGTTCAACCTAAAAAAATCTACAAAGCGGTCAAGAAATAGATTAAAAAATGTCTTATGATACATTGCTTACGTCAATACATTTGAAGATTGATTAAAAATACTTGGATTTCGTGCTATTTTTGGTATGTACATTAATTACAGAAAACTGATTGTGTTATTATTGGGAACTCTGCCCTATAGCGGTAGATTAGACAACTTAAAAATAGTTGGAGTTACTACCTAATATCTGTGCCTCCGATTGTACCTTGTATGTATGTTTTTTGGGGTGACATTCACTGAGACCAAAAAGATCTATTGTGCCCCCTTATTTCTACTTAGTTTCTGAGGAGAGTCTCAGGAACTAGTAGCTCCTTTGGTCCTATTTCCCGTAGGAATTTTAGGATTTTTGCAGGCTTCAACTTAGGTAAATGTTCCTCCTATCCAGTAATCTCCCTGGTGCTGTGCTCTAGGTTTCTTCTTCCATGCCACAAAATCTACATTCTTCTCACTCCACTATTTTGAGCTTTTTCAGGTGCCCATTTAGGCGACAATGTCCCATTGGGATCCCTGTTGAAACTCTTAGCGCAGTTTTACTTTGACTTATGCATTCATTTGATCTCAACAGGTTGTAGTCACCCAGAAGAGTCTTTGATTGTATAAGCCCTACTGGATATTTCCAATGGTCAGATCTTCTATTCTTCTCGGTTTTACCTATTTCTTCCAATATTACATTGGGGCTGATTCCGAAAAAGAGTTCAGGTCCCCAGAAAGGTATTTCAGTCCCCCTCTTTGCTAGTTCATCTGCTATTTAATTTCCTTCTATTCCAGTGTGTCCTGGAATCCATAGTAAGGTGAATATATTGTTCTCGCCTAGTTCATTGAGTTTGTCTAGGCATTCCCACACCATTTTGGAACTGATTACACAAGCGCTCAGTGCTTTAATAGCTGCTTGACTATCCGACATTATGATAATCCTTTGTCTTCTGTATCCTTTATCAATTTGAACTGGGCGCACATTCTTATGGCGTGGATTTCCGCTTGAAAGATACTTGGGGTTTTCCAAGCTCCCAGTTCCTTCTATTGCTTTGGAGCCGTCTGAGTACCATTGAATAGATTGTACCTTTGAACAAGCATATTCCGAGCGATTGAGGTACTCCCTTTCGTTCCGAATGCGTTCTCACTCGGGCGGATGTAATTTGGGCGCTAAAAGATTAATGCACTTTTTACAACATGTAAACTAGGCGCCAAGACCGAAGGGTCATTTTAATCCTGTGTGTATTTTGGGCGCTAACCCACTGAAAACCTCCCTCTAAACTTCAAACTAAAAAAAACAAGAAAACCCAGGCCCAAACCTGGTTGATCAAAGTGTAACTATGTATAAAAATATCAGAAAATAAGAAATAGAAAACTAAAAAAAAAACAAGAAAACCCAGGCCCAAACCCGGTTGATCAAAGTGAAACTATGTATGAAAGAATCAGAAAATAAGAAATAAAAAAAACTAAAATAAAAACAAGAAAACCCAGGCCCAAACCCGGTTGATCAAAGTGTAACTATGTATAAAAATAAAAAAGATTAAGAATTAGGAAACTATTGGGTTTTCCAAATACTGGTGGTTGAATTATTAAGATAAGAGTTATTTTATGACTCGACCTACCTGCACTTCTTAGCGCCGAAAAGACATGTCGGATTATCTACCCTTCTTGGTCAGACAGGTAAAGAAGGATGGTTAGCGCCCAAATTACACCCACCGTCTCACTCTACGGTACGCACATGCAGTGGGACGCTCACACCAGAACGCTCACACTTTCGGGTGAATTTGCCAAACTGTAGTTTGTAATACAGATTTTTTTCTCCAAGCTGTATGATATAGTCTCTGAGATACAGTGGGTTATATTTCTCATTTAAACACTTATTTATTTATGGAATAATTACAAATATTTGCTAAACCAGTTGTGTGGTCTGTGTATATCGCTTACGCTATCTTTATAGTATACAATCATTCCTGCAGTAATTTTACAAATAATAAATAAAGTGATTCAGATCCGACTTAATTGTTTTGGCAACAACTGTAACTGTTAGTCTATTTGCACTTGCTATAAATTTTCTAGTACGGACACTAATTGGGACATTTATTAAAACGATTGCTATATTTTATTTTCAGCATTTGCAATTGTGAATCGTACACACTAAATTGATCGCATATCATGTTTCTAATCGTATTAATTAAAAATTAAATTATAGCTATAACAATTGACTCGTTTGAATCGAAATAATCCTAACAGGGCCGGACGTGAGGACTCCAACCCTTGGTCCCGGGTTCCAAGGGTCCCAAATAACAAAATAATAAACCAGTAAAACAATATAAATGAAAAATAAAAAACCCGAGATAACATATCACATTTATTATCATTTTTCAGACATTTAGTGGAGGAAGAAGAATCTACATAATGTGGCATGGAAGAAGAAACCTCTATCCACTTACTTGCGAATTGCATAGTAATACAGAATCCTAGGGCACAAAACCTAGGATATTGGATTATTGGATAAAAGAGGAACATTTACCTAGATTAGAGCATGCAGATATCCCAAGTTTTCTCCGGGAAGTAGAACTAAAGGAGCAACAATCTTTGAGATTTTCCTCAGAAAATAAGTAGGGGTAAGGGGGCACAATATAACTCTTAGGTCTTAGCGAATGTCACCCCAACATTCATACAAACACTTTTTTGAGTTTCCTCCGTTAAGCCGGCTTAGAGTTTTTAGACACCAATTGCTTATAATTGCTTTCTATTCTTCCGTCAACAGATGCAATGTTTTTACAGAGAACTCTTCCAATTTATTGATATGTGACATGTCAATCTTCTTGGATTAGTTCAAGTGAATCATCGACATGTTCCTGGGTGACTGCTTCCTGTGAACCTGCTCTTGTACAATCGATTATGATGAAATGTGTAAAAAATTATTGACCCACCAAAAAGCGATAAACGCAAATATAAAAGTGTTCTTATAACCCCTACATCTACAATTTATAGCCACTAAATTTAACGTAGTTTCCGAAGGTTATGACTTAAAGGCAGTAAGTGTGATTTATGAAGTCTTACGACACGTGTAATTGCAAAATATACGGTGGTTCTTCCCAATGTAAAAACTAAATTCTGTGATGTTTACGATCGTAAATTATGTTCTTTATACTCGGACTCTTACTAATTAATGCATATTTCAAATTTTAATTGAGTCGTTCAAAGCAATTCTAAATGTATCATCAACGTATATTAATTTAAATTACTGTCTTATTTTATGTTAGTTATGCGCAAAATGAACTAATTATTTATAAATTTATAATAATTCATACAAGTTTTTTCTGAATGAATCCATCCGTCTTTGATAACCGTTAGTGGCATGTTTTTACCAAGATATTTTTTCATTATAAGTCCTCAGTAGTCTAATGAAGTTATTATAGTACTTATACCAGATTTCACCGTTTGGAATTTTAGCACGCCTTTCTTAAGTTGCTCTTAAATGTTAACGATTGTTTCATCGCTGCTTAATCTTAAGCCGCGTCCACATTATGTCGAATCGTGTCAAGAGACATGGGCGATCGACAATGCCGATCAGTGTGGATGGTTGCCCGACATTGTCGATCCATGTCGGGTCGAATCGAATGCAACCCGAACCAAGTCGGCACGAATAAAAGGAAGTCGAATCGACATGGCTAGTTTGGACGCGTCGAAGCATGTTGTTCAACATTTCCTAAACGTAGTCATTTTGGTTAGTTTTGCGTGTCTCGGTTGTGTTTCAATATGAATTGGAATGGAGAGCAATGATATTTTTTTCTACCATTGACGCGACGAAAACGCTGTTGCTGGTTTCCAATAACTGCAATAATGATTGCAGCAGCAGCTGCCATTACAGCATCTTCTGCCTCACGCATAATTAAAAATTTCAATGAAGCAAAACCAATTCAAAATATTTCCAGTCTTGATAATGGCGCGGCGATGTATGTCGGTCGACACGTCCACATTATACTGACAATGTGGACGCAGCTTTAGGCTTTGACCGATATTGATGTTCAGATATTGTTATGAGCAACTTCTTCGCGCCTACGACTGCAACTTCTAGACTTCTAGTGGGCTCTTCTTAAGGTGTCTTCCCACGGCCCGTAATTTTACTGGCCAGGCCGCGCCGCGACGGGAGAACGGGCGACGCGTAGGTCGGAACGGACTTCAGGAGAAAGTCTTCCCGCTGCGTGTTTGTGCCCATGTACCTTTTCAAAATCGATCAGCTGTTTACATATTTTTGTGTGTACTTGGGGCTCGGGTTTGGTGATTGCAGCTTGTTTTTGGTTCGCGCGAGCCTTTGAAGTTACCGACTCGCCGCGGATTAGTCGCACCACCTCAGGCGACCGTCTTCCCACGGCACGTTGGCGCAAGCTGGTGCGGCCCGGCCTGCAAAAACACGGGACATGGGAAGCCACCTTTATGTGAAAGGGAGTCTCCTTAAGCATTATTAATAGTCTATTTTAATTAATGAGAGAGTAGTCATCGAGTATTTTCGTATGATATATTTGTTTAAATATAATAAATATATCGTCTTTGGTGCAAGGTTTATCAAGAAAATCAAGTGCTTAAAATTTAGAAAGCGTAAAAAACGAAAACCCTTTGGACACATTGAATATTTAAAAAAAAAAATGGGAATTTTTTGACTCAACTGACTTAATGTAACATATTTTTATAAAGGTTCTTTTTTGTTATTTTCACTTGACTTTGAGTGTACCGCCGCATGAGGTGGTGGTATAATTAAACGGGTCCAGTCAACGATTACATGAAACGACCCATCGTAAATCTTTCCAAAAATCCCTTCTTTCTATTCAACACTGAATAATCCTTTTTTGCAGCGGGCCCTATTTTTTTTCTCCTGACGACACCTTATACTTTCGGTCGCTGGTTCAATGTGATTTTCGTGTTCGGTCCTTATCTGGCGAGAGATCTAAATCTCGAAATATCACCGATATCTTTGTTTTTATACCGACCATTGGCGCCACATACCTTCATTAGCTGGTAGACGATCGTGTGTCAAACGTACTGGTATTAAATTGATGGACACTAATAATCTGTGTTGTAGATAAGGCTCTAAACAATTAACCTATTAGGATTGGTTTAAATTGGGAGTGTCCGATGGTATAGACTTTAATTAATTCAAAAGGTGAAAGTATTCTCAAAAATAGTCAAAATATTCGTAAATCTACTTTTTTGAAACCAAAAGGTACTCATAACTCGACTTATTGGAAAGATAGAGCCTTCTAGTGACCACTAATCGATTCAAGGAACATAAGCCTTTCTCCTTCATAAATGTCTTATAGGATAAAACTGTGTATGACAGAATAAATTCGTTCAAAAATTTGCGTTTTAAAACTGAAGTGACTTTTGCATTGTATATGAATAGAGTAGGTATACACATATTTCATATTTTGCTTGGATATTAATTTATAATAGTAAATATGATATCAAAAATTACTAATAATAGGAAATAATCCAGTTTCCATTGGAAATTACTCCCAGATTTTAAAATAAAATACAAATTTCAATGCACTTTCCGACCACAACGAACGCTACCGATGATACGTGTGGTGTCATATCACTTGTGTTCACTTATGTCAATATGGCCGGTATTGCATTAGGTTATGTTCAATCAACTATTAATTGCTTCATCGATGTAAAAATATCATTTATATGCTTGTTTGAGACCATTACGTGTTTGTGTGTGCTTTGTTTTATTTCTAAAAGTAAACGTAAAGTGGAAAGTGGACATAAATATTCGATATTTCCGAGGATATTTTAAAACTTTTACATAACCTCAAACTATTTAAGAATAAAAATTACCAGCATAGAAGTGGGTACTTACATTAAAATGGTCTTCACAAACAAAAGTAGTATTTGTCGAAATATCGTCTTTGTTTCGACGCATAGCTTGCAAGCATAATGCCCTTCTCTTAAGTGTATTTTTGCTTGCGCCACCAGGTAAAGTAACAAATATTTTGTGTGGAGTTTTAATAGACATTGATTTACACACTGGAACAATGCAATACTTGGGATGCAAAGTTTTTTTTTCGGCTTCATCCATTTTTGAAGCTTTCAGAAACAAATTAGGTCACAAGAACTCAGAGCGTGATACACGAATAAGAACGTAAACAAATGACGTCACTCCATGGGGAAGCAACGTTAAGCGCGTTTTGGCGGATTTTCGAATTTTATGATTTTTAAAGTCGTTTTAAAAGTAAAGTTTATATTTTTTTGGAAAAATAGGCATGCAAGGTGTTAGGAGACCTGATAAAGCGTCAATTCCCACCAATAGCAAAATTTATGCTTATTCTCAGTGGAAAAAAGTTAACAGGGTTGAGATGAGATTTGGCAACCTCTACTTTTCGCGAGTTTCAATATGATTATTACTAGCCAGGTTAGTTGTATAGTGCTACCGAATAGATATTGAACCATATCTCAATATCTATTCGGTGATAGTGCCTAAATATTCTTCGTTATAAAACAGTTATCGTATACCATTCCAATTTACAATAAAATATTGTTTAAAGCATTTCTTTGGTTATGAGCAAGTGAGTTGGAAACATTGGACTATATTGAAAAATGTGACTTTATCATGATTTAGTGAATAATATTGTGAAAGAATATCCATATGAAGTGATAAACTATTGAAATGATAAAAAAAGTATTTCAGGATTTTCCATTTTATTATTTTTTTCAAGTATCTACTTGAAACTTAACCAGAATTGAAGCGCTTCATTTTCTTGCCATATATATACCTATAATCTATCAGTAAAATTTGCGGCGCATCAAAATTTGTGCTATTAAACCATCCAAATGAAATTATAATTTTTACTATCGATGTCCGCCCAAGCGGCCCAAGTCGTTTTGATAAGTCTCCATTTCTACAAATGTAATGTATGATGCACGTTCAAATTGAAATATAATTTGGTACTGATATTCTACACTAAAAAATGAAATGCTTTTATAAACTGCTAGATGACAAAATGTTTCCATTGTACTCGAAATAACAGCATTATAAAAAAATATATTGCATTATACAACCATTTTTTAAATAATTTTATAGTAGCTGTATAAATGAAAACAGTCGATTAAGAGTTGTATAAATGTGTATTAAACAGCCATATAAGAGTTGTATAAACTTTTAATAGAACTGTTATACAACCAAACAGTTATATGAAAATGGGCCCTTTTTAGTTGTATGAGGATCATTTAATTGTTTTGTAGACCGTTATAAGAATTTTATTATCCTATAAGATAAATCTTGTAGCTGTTTATACAAACCTTATAGAATTTAAATTGCTACCTGGGATATCAAAGTTAATTTTGAATCCATCGCGAGATATGACCTACTCAAAAATTAGAGAAATCCTTTCGATAAAATCATTCTTCCCCCTTCGAATAGTGTCGTTAAATTTTCTAAAAACCGCATTTTAAACATAAAGAGTTTTGTAAATACCGCAAATTTATAAATTTTGACCAGATCGTAAAAATATGTAATGGAAAATAGAATTTTATTAGAAAAGCAGCTCTTATTTTAACGAGGGCTGCAGAACAACATCAATGAAGCAGTCAAAAGCTTATATCAACAAAGAAACGGGGGAGAGAAAGTCAGGGATATAGACACAATCTGTGAGAGACTTTTAATTATGAAATATAAGAGTAATGTCAACACACTCCACCGATACGGGTTATATATAGCGAATTAATTAATATACAGACCTGTCTACTTTGTCCTAAGTAATGTTTAATAGTTGTGATTCATGCTTTAGCTTCTGTTGATATTTGAACAAACTGTAATTAAAATGGTAATTGCCTGCTTTTTCTTTAATTAAATTAATTCGTGATTAAACGGGGTGATACATTTTTTAGATACAAAAGGATTGGTCCACATAATCTTGGATTGATTGATAAACATATGTTGATAAATTATTTTAGCCATGTTTAATTTCCAGGACTAAATAATTGCCAAGAAGTTCCAGAATTAATAATTCCTAATCCCTTGGCAGAACTCCATCCCAACAAAGTCTATTAGAATGTGGTCTGTGGGTCCGCCGCAAACCACATCCTGACATGGATGATACCGACGCCTGCTTGGAGCCTTGTTTTGAAACAGTAATTATTATTCATAAACTCCTGACCGTGCTGACCGTCGGTCTCCAAGCCTTGTCCAAATTAATATCACCCACTTTACATGAATGTTCTCGGATTAAGGACCAACTTGCTTAATGTTAAGCTCCTGACTCGTAGTAGTTACATTCACTATTTTCATTTTTATAAGTTTGTATCCTGCTTCCAAACATTAAAAGTCCTTTTTTCTCTCATTCTTTTGGGAATCAAACCACAAAAATGTTTTTATTTTTTTATTTCGGCGTTTCGGTAGCGTTCCAGCTACCGTTGTCAAGATTAACAGAAAAAAGGATAAGTAATGCCATAAGGAACTTACAGAAGATATTAAAAGTCCTGATTTTATAGTTTTAATCTTAAGAAAGATGAGTTTTTTATTAATACAGATGGTAGTTTTACCTGTATAGTTCTGAAAATTGGTGATTTTATATATTTTGACGTGATACTCCCTAATTTCTCCTTTGCCACCTCAAATTTCAGTCGCTTGCGCTACCATATTGAAAAAATGGCAGTAAAAAACAGTTTTTTCCTTTTCCGAGTCATGTGTCATGTGTCAAGAAGACATTTGACGGATGGTTGGTATATTGATTGATAAATTGAATCATTTCGTATTTATTGGGCACTAAAGGCTATTATTATCATTATTTTTTTAGCATGTTGAGATAAAATGAATGCCGAAGCCTAACGGGAAATTGTCGTCTGAATGGGCATCTGAAAAAGCTCAAAATGGTGAGGGAAGAAGAATGTAGACTCTGTGGTAAAGAAGAAGAAACCTGCACCTACATACTTGCGGATTGCACAGTAATTCAGAATCCTAGAGAGTAGCACCAATGAGATTACTGGGTAGCAGCCCAAAGCCTGTAGACCAAAATTAATTCGAGAAATAGATGTGAAGGATTATTTTGGTCTAAGTGGAAGTCACCCAAATATACTTGTGTGTACAAGTAGCGTGACCCAATTTTAGAAGCATTTACAGAACTTCAGTTGTTTATGTTAGGTTGGAGCGAGGAAAAAATCGGACCGAGCAAGAGGGGTCGCGACGCAAATGATCTGACCGTTACGTTACGTTGTTACGTTATGTGCCTCGACTCAGCCGGCGAGCTAGGCTCTCAGCGCAAAATGTTGATTGTCAGCATACATTGTATTATTAATTACAGTTTAGAATAATATGTAATTTGTGCCAATCAACTTAATGATAAGATTTTTATAATTAATACTACTGTATATTTTTGTTAAATGAAGTTTTATCCAGAGTAAAATAAATTCTTATAAAAATATGTGTATTTATTCATTGATTCGAAGAATTTAATTATTGCTTAAAAGGAACTAAAGTTCTTACCGTGTGTCCCGCGACACGTCCTTCAATTTTTGTTCGTATTTTTCTCATTCCTGCAGTATACTGTAGATTTCTGTACGCAACATAAATTGAATCACTTAAATAATGTCAGAATAAACAATTAATCAAAACTTTTTTCCTCTATATTGTTTGCCACGTAAAAAAAACTCTATACTTGAAGTTTTCTCCATGAATCCTTATAAAAACATCAAGTTTTAGACGCGGCAGGTATTTGTTTGCCCTCCTACAAACCCAGTATGACTTGGAAATTACGCGTCTTGTAAAACCACGCGGTGGCTTCTTTTGCATAAGTTTTACTTTTCAAGATTAACAGCCGAGGAAAGTATAATGGAATCGGCAATGATGGTGGAGAAATACAGAGACGGTGTTAGAACGATTGGCATAATGTGAAATTTTCCAATAACTTTTTTCTGGTTGGATAAAATCGTTTTTTGATTGATTTT
>CAJUYG010000091.1:0-85344 GCA_910591675.1 Galerucella calmariensis | reverse complement strand
TCTCTGTGGAGTTTGTGTATGCTGGAAAGTAACGAACGCCCCAATGAGATTCTGTGTGAAGCTTAATTTTTATAGCGACCGCGCGCCCTATCGAATCTCAAGACTTTATAAAGTTAGAACCACTTTTTAAGGATTTTAGGATTCGTTAACAGTTTTAACAAACTCGCTACACTTTCCGACCCTCGTCCTTAGTTTCCCGCCTTCCCTAATATACCATTATGATTACTTTTCCAAGTTTTTTAATATCTTTCTTACAGCTCCGTTCAACATGACAAGTAATTTTGGAAATTTCATTTTAATGGGGTATTACTTTTGGACTTTTTGCTTTGTTGGTGTTTTTAGAAATTCTATTAAAGATTTTCTAAGCTCTTTATATATATACCAGGAGGGATAATGACAACCATTTCATAAGTTGTACCCGTTTAAACGGTTATTTTATGGGGTTTTTATGGGGTTTCTGAAAGAACCAGTCATATTTTTCAGTTGTATGCTAATTTAATGTTCAGAGAATGTGAAGAAAATGAGTTGGATTATTTATTGGAATTTAAAAAAAGGAATTTTATAATTACTAGCAATCTCACCAACCACTACAACTTTCCATTCATTTTATTGTCGTTTATGCTCAACTCCATGCAGAAAAATCATCGACATAGATAAAAATTTTGAAAAATCTTTCTATTAATAATATAATATCCAAAAACAACTCGCGCCTTATTCTATTCACCGTTTCATAATTATTTTAAATATTTCGTCGTTCTAAAATGTGACGAAAACATTCCAAATTCTTCAAATACAAAACACATACAATGTAAGTCGTCAAAATTCTAGTTATTCAGGTTCATTAACTGCTAGAGATAAATGGCGTGTTCTATTTTTGTGAACGATTTAATGATTTTTTGGGATTTCTGCATCCTAGCTGTTTATTTTTGTTACAAGACAATAATTTATTGTTATTGTATTATCTGGAAATTTGATATCGTTGACTTGTGGCAAAAGAAGCGATCATAAAAATTTATACGGGAAGAAGGAGAAATAGAGGCGGTTTTAAAAATACCCAATTCCTTCCATTTTACGATCTTTTCTTAAGCGTGGTAGAATATTGTCGATTACACTGCTGAATTATTTGTAAGATCATAACTAATTGCTAACGAATTAATTACTACCAAAAACTACTCTACCCAAAGAAATAGCCCTTCCCCATGCTTAATCAGATCAAAACAATCCATAAAATAAGTATCGTTTCTATTTCTATCCGCGGCAACGCTGCGATCGCAGTTCCAAGCATGCGCAGCAATTATTCTGACTCAAGAAAAAGAAATGTACGCTAATTTCAGTGCTTCTTTAGTTCTTTATAATGCCAGGCCAGCTGTGATTAGAAATGCCGCCGCGCGAAAGTGACAAAAAAACTCCTACAGGAACTTGACTGGGACGTGTTTGATCATATCCCAGACCTCGCTCTTACACCTTTAATCTTTCCTTGGTAGTCAACACTTCAAAAATGATGACGAGCACATGGTTGAAACCACAGGAGGCAACCTTCTATGAAAAAGGCTTACAAAAATGTGTGCCAAGCTATGAAAGTACCTATAAAATTTCGGAAACTGTGTAGAAAAGTAGATTTTTGTACAATAAATATTTTTCCTGTATCTGTACACGTTGTTTTTTCTATAACCAAATGAAACTTACTTTGTGGATCTACCCTATATTCAATTTAATCAGCCTGCAGTGTAGAATTTTTCACCTTCTGCACACACTTTTGTTAAAAATGAGAAACTAACAAATGGGATCAAAAGAATGGATAATCCAAAGGAAGACTGCAAAAAGGGATGTCCCAACAGGCTACCTGAATAAACTTCTCGAGAAGGTCAAGTGAGAAGAAAGGATCTACTTATGTTTCTGTTGTGCTCAATAGCTTAGGCACTTAAACTAGATCTTTGTACCATCTGTATCTGTAGAGTAGGGAGGGTGAGTGTAGGCTCACAGCACTTAGTCCACATGTGACCCATTGTACAACCTCCCGAGGAGTTATCCTCCTAGGTCATCGTCTATCCTGTCCTTCCCAGGAAGGTGGACTGGTCACTAGGAGACATCTCCTTTATATCGGCAGGTGTAGGCCAAGACTCACCGAACACACGCTGTCTTATTGACAATACCTCCGGACACTCGCATAACACATGCTTGGCAGTTTTATCTTCCTGTTTACACATCATGCATAAAGGTGTGTCCACTAGCCCCATAGTATGGAAGTGTTTCCGTAGGTGACAGTGGCCAGTTAGAAATCCTATTGTTAAACGTAGATTTTTCCTGGTCATAGTCAAATATTTCTTCGGCACTAGCTTTCCAGGGTCGCCCAGGGTGATCCTGGCAATAGTGCATCCTCATATCTACTTCCATTATAGAAGCTTCTATATAGTTTGACTGGGGAGATTTTGAGTAGTTGTTATGGTTGTATTATCCTCTTCAAAGTGCTTTCGTTTGATTAATTGTAAGTTCTAACAGAAGCAGAATATGTGAGTAGGTGTTTCATCCCATTTAGTCTAGATGTTTCCTCAGGATACTGTACTCTGTGTTCACTGCCAACCCATTAAGGGATTCCTTTCAAGCATAGCCTAGCTGACTCCAAAATTTTGTTATTTTACCACATGAAATCTTATAAATACATTTCAAACATAAAAATAAACGTTAGAATTCCGAGTAGTGATATTTTTGAGAATTATTAAAATGTCGCCATAACATTGTTACGCGGTTTTTATGTGTCGCTAACCAATATTTCATACCCGAAAATTGTCATATATATACGTCGAGATCACTAATTATAGATATCTACACTCAATGAAACGGTGTTGACAAGCGAACGTTTAAAATTCCTATGTGTTTGCCAAACATTGGTACAAACATTTTCGAAACATCATGTAATCGTCGATTCTATGCCAAAAATACAAGACAGTGGTTTATTCCCAATGACAGGAGATATTTAAATATCAGATGTTAAAGAGAAAACGTTTTAAATGTAACAACTTGTTCAAATTGTATTTTCCTTTTAGAACTTTAGTTCTTTATGTTAGGTTGGAGCGAGGAAAAAATCTGACCGAGCGAGAGGGATCGCGACGCAAATGATCTGACCGTTACGTTGCGTTGTTACGTTATGTACCTCAACTCGGCCGGCGAGCTAGTCTCTCGGCGCAAATTGTTGATTGTCAGCATATATTGTATTATTAATTACAGTTAATAGAATACTTAATATGTACTTTGTGCCAATCAACTTAATGATAAGATTTTTATAATTAATACTACTGTATATTTTCGTTAAATGAAGTTTCATCCAGAGTAAAATAAATTCTTATATTAATATGTGTATTTATTTATTGATTCAAAAAATTTGATTATTGCTTAAAAGAAACTAAAGTTCTTGCCGTGTGTCCCACGATACGTTCTTCAATTTTTTTTGAAAAGATTGTCGCGATGAAGCAGTTTCAAAAATATTTTTCTGCTTCAGTTTCAACATAAGAAACTGAAATTGACAAAAGTTAAAAGAGGATATAAAGTTGGTCAAACGAGGTGTAGGTATAATAGAGATGGTCTGAGTGCTTGTGAATTTTCTCAGACGATTGAAGACCACGCGGGAAGACAATCCAAGTCACTTTTTTCACTTTTGTATCAATTTAAAACTGAAATAATAAAATATAGAAGGTCGTGGTAAGATTTTATCATGAGTTAGACGTGTAGGCAGTGAATATTTAACATAAAAAAAAAACAAAAAAAATATTGGAAAAGAATTTTGTTGAATAAAATAAAATTTGTATCTTCTTTGTTGCCTGGAAAAGTGATCCAAGTTCATTACCATTCCGTGCTTAGGTACTCCGAGGGTTACAAATGGTGGAAATAAAGAAATTTGTATTGTAATATCTCAATTTTCAACAGTAATTACACAAGTGGTAGTAATTTTTTGATAATTTTAAATAGATGCACGAATGTTTGTTGCTATGGAAATCTCACGAGTGGACGAAGTCCACAACAAAGACGAGTGCTGATCTAGTTAAAATTATCTTAAAAAAATTATAACCACGAATGTAATTCGGCGTGATTATTTATAAAACTAAGAATATTAAGCAAACAAAGTATCTTTATTAACCAGGTTAACTGACAGCAAATTTTTAACATCAAATAAAAATGGCTTAAGCATTCATTCAAACGAAGATCCAATCAAACAGCGTAAAAAAAATTATCAGTAGTAATACCCCTAGGGTCTCGATAATACCGAGATAATTTTGTCATAGGGAATCCTGAAAGCGTGTTGCTTGATAATAGCTCAAAGCCGAAGGCCGAGGGCTATTATCTTTGAGGTTTAATAATTTTCAATACAAAACTTATTAGTTTTAAGCAAACAAATATTATTCATTTTTATTCAAAACTACAGTTGTGAAAAGTACAATTAATTGAATCGTTAGATGCAATACCAAATCTTCGCGACATTTTTGAACCAGTTGTCAGTTTGACGTTTTTAATTTGTAATAAAAAAACAGCAAACTGAAAACACCACATGTAGGGTATTATCGCTGTGATCCAGAAGTGATTGGATGAAATTTGACATATGACTTAAAATTAAGTAATTTGATTGGTTACTATATTTAGTAAAAAATTATCGCTGTAATTTGCTACTAGCAAATTATCAGTGTAATTTTGATGCTATTGGTCGATTTGAATTTTTTTCCCATTACGATTGGCTGACAGGATAGTTTAAAAAATAATCATTACTATTTTAGTTCTATTGAAATTGGTAGTTAAAGAAGGGGATGGAGGTGAAAATAGGGTTGAAATGTGGAAATTATTTTTGTTTCCAATATTTGTCCCAGTTATTTCATGGATTTTGTTTGAGAATTCCTCACTTTTACATCAATTCACAAAAAAGTTTAATGGTTGAAATTAGTGATGGGGGTGAATAGGGATTTAGAAAAAAAAATAAAGTCTCAGCTTATTTCCAATGTTTTTGTGGGCGAGGAATTAGGTTAGCTCAGCTAATTTGGCTAATATTGAACCAAAAACAAATGCATGAGCAGGGGTAAAAAGGTATGAAACGAAGTCTTTATCACTAATTTCACCCACTTTATTCTCTCCTTCGTTTTTTGTCCAAAATATCCAGCATTTTTTATAAATTCACATGGCTCATATATCACTCAAACCTCTAATAAGTAATTCAAAGGAAACATCCGATGAGACTTTTATAGATCCTCGAGTAAATAGTCCTTTGCTGAATACGCAATGTGCGGTGTGACCCGTGTCCACTAGTGTCCTGCAATATCCTTGGTCATCCATTATTCAGTCGGCCAAGAAGCCATCCGAGTTGTCGACAGCGTGACAAGCTTTCCCTCACCACCCTCAAAGGGACCGACAAATGTATCCCTCGTCCACACTGACCCTGAGGGCTTAATCCCGAACTTGCCGGCTCTGTCGCCGTGTTGAAAACAATGGTGATTCGTAAAAAATTACGTGCTAGGGAGAAAAATTCGGTCTGCCTCTCCAACAAATGGGATGTTTTACTGAAGTAAATTCCGTATCATTTTGCTCTTTTTGATGTTTCTCTCCGGTTTATAAAAATGTTTGTTTTACGGAAAAAACGGCTGATACTTGAATGTATTGTTACACAAATTCAACTTAAATAAACCAATAAGTAAAATAAAAATAAAATATCTGAGAATTGAGAAGTATTTAGCAAACTGAAGGAATTGGACAACGATATACAGATGGATAGAAATTGTTCAATGGGACGTAACTTTTGACAACTTCTAGCCGCTTCCATGGTGTCGAATGTGACGTTATGCGCAAGACGAACAATATTTGACACATAATATCTATCAGGGTCAGACTGCGGATAGATAAATAGGAGTTTATCTAATAGACCGCCCCACTATAGCCTGCGAGGATGTAGGCGGTAAAATTTTAAGAAAAATGTAAAGCAAATTAGTTGTTATTAAAAGTATTTAAGGCTAAATTAATGGACCACTAATTAGAAAAAACACTTTAAGCGGTAAATAAGATGTAAAAATTAATTTTTGTAGCCTATTTTAAAGAAGGTTGAAATGCTCAGGCTACCCAGTCAGTAAGCTGCACCTTTACAAAAGTTTGTAGCAACAAATACAACAATTTTGACATGAATTACACAGTTTGGTTGATGAAATTTGATCATTTTCTTCCTCTTAAACAAAATCTACCTGTTCGTCCAAAACCTCTTCTTGCTCTTTATTGCTATACGGTTCTAAACTGGATTTTTTGACAGTGTACCAGTTATCCTGTGCCAGTTATCTGCCTTTTCTTATATTTTCGGGAGTAGCTTTTTCATCAAATTTTTCTGCCAGTTCTTGAAACACTTGAGAGGACATTTCATTGGCAACTTTATTTCTCAAAGTTTTTGGGACCTATATAACGACTTCGACAATTTCGCCATTAGCCAAACGTTACACCCATGCTCAATCCCTTAAGAGATGGGATAGAATCAAAGGATGCAGTATTACCAAGATCACCCTGGGCGACCCTGGGAAGATGGCGCCGAAGAAATATTTGGCGATGACCAGGAAAAACCTACAATCAACAGTAGGAAGAGTAGGACTTCTGACTGACCACTGTCAACTGAAGAAACACCTCCATACTATGGGGCTAGTGGACACACCTCTATGCAGAATGTGTGAACAGGAAGATGAAACCGTCAGGAATGTCTTAAGCGAGTGTCCGGAGTTATCGTCAATAAGAGAGTGTGTGAACGGTGAGTCTTGGTTTACACCTGCCGATGTAAAGGAGATGTCTCCTAGTGACCTGTCCACTTTCCTGGGAAGGACAGGATGGATGACCTAGAAGAACAACTCATCGGGAGGATGTACAATGAGTCACATGTGTCCTAAGTGCTGTGAGCCTACACTCACCCTCCTTACTCTAAAGATACAGATACAGATGGGGTCCAGTAATGACAAATATTTTGCCTGGCTCCACTGCTCCTGATGACGTATTAAGCAGAGAAGGCCGTTCGTGATATTGTAATTCCAGTTAATTATTATTAATAAAAAGGCCGGTGGACTAGCACATTTTAGTCACTGGATTAAAGCTTGTCAAAGCAATAATGACAAACAATTATTTCAAGGTTATGGCTGGTAACAAATCCACCTGTTCTCAAACATTTATTAATTATAAGTATTAAATCCGTTTCTTTTTAATTTCAATTGTAGATGCGTTAAATTTAACAAGCAAAAATACAACTAGGTATTTAATACCTTTTTTTTTCGTCGTCCGGCAAATCTTATTATTCTGCGGATAAAACGAAAAGGGGATCCTGAAATCCTGAAAGAAATGTTTCGAACCGCAGCGGTCAGCTGTCAACCATCACTCACATTTGTCCGGCGACTACAAGCTTTTCTACTTAGTCCGGCTCTTCGGTCCTAATTGTGTCCGCACGTATTTACTTACTTCTATTATCTCCCCCTTTTACTTAGACTGTTCTTGGAGATTTTTTTCGTTTCGGTAAACTACACACTCAATTAAAATGATTAAAATTTGAGCAAATCTTAATAAAATCGAGTTTGAGATGGGACAAATAAATATATCAGAGGATGAATATGAATAATTGAAAATCTTATTATCATTGCGACACGGTGTATCCGAATGCCTGATAATTAACAAATATTTGTGAGTGAGTGATAGATAGAACATGCACGGAGGGTTTCACTACATATAAATTTTGTACCCATTTTAATGTATACCAGCTAGAATTACAACTCTAATATTGACTTGCAAAATCGTCGGGAAAAGAAAAGTATCACGTCCTGAGGCGTGCTGGTGCCCGACCATTGACGACTTACCGTGATTGATTGGCCGCTTTGATACCTCTTCGGGCTTAATTGCATCTAAAGTATGTTTACATAAATCGCTATTCCATTCAGTCGGGATACATCAAATGGGAATAGATTCAATTGTCGAGTAGCTTTATTTAAAAAAATATATATCTGGAGAGCTATTTACAGGGCTGTTGGAAAAGAATTTTTCTGCAAAATCGCTAGGAAATTTTGATATTTTAGATAAAATTTCTTAAAGAGGAAGTCAAGATTTCCTATTCACTTCTTTGCTGTATTTCAAAACACCATTCATTTGTGGATAAAATTATACAATATTTTCTCAAAATTAACTAATATCTGCTACTAATAGTTATTTATTTATTATTATTTATTTATTATTTAGCGTATGGCGTTTCGACACATTTACATATATAAAAATATAGAAAATAAATGAAAAAAAGAAATAATAAAACAAACGTAGCTAGTTTACAAACAAACATTAAGGTTATTTATATAGTCTATCGCTTCTGGCGTTGCAAACAGGAAATCCTCGGGGTTGCCATTGTATGACCGTTGGGGACATTCCTCTATTATATGTTTTATCGTCTGGACCTCTCCGCAATCGCATGAAGGGGATGGAAGTTTTCCCCATTTGTGGAAATAATAGTTTAAACTAATAAATAATAATAGTTTGAACGATTTACGAAAAAATAGTAGAGGAAAGTCACCAAATATGGAATAGTATCCTAATATGAAATGCCTTCATTTCTCTAAGACTATAAGTATGAAACGCAACACTCTACCATCTTCTGTTTCATTCGGTCTACTAACTATTACCCACACCATAGAGTCAGTTGCGCGAATGCTTCAGTGTGGAGGGCGTGTTTTGTTTTGTTGTCGTGCAGAAAATTTTAAAGGTAAGTAATAAACGAGTATTACCAGCTGTTATGTTTGTTTACGTAAGTGTTATACTATTTAGTATATCGGTATTATGTTTATTTCACCATTTTGTGATCTTTTGTCTTTAAAATATTGTGAGAGTTTGAACTAGTATAAAAATCCAAATATGGACAGTCGTCGGTGTCTAATTATGGAATATTAAATTAAATGCTTGATGTGTGGGCTCTGGGCACATTATGATTGTGCTGGTCCAGAGTTTGATACTTGGATCTGTGACTTTTGCGAGTAATTATGTAACTTCTTTCATTTATCACAATATATTATACATATTAGTCCAATTGATCTCAAAGATATTAATGTCCATTTTTGTTATTGTTATGTTGATTTACGCTTATATTCCATATATGGATACCTATTCCATATTTGGTTACTCATTTGTGATTTTGTGTTTTGTGTTAGATTTTAATTTGATAACTAATATATTTGATTAAAGGCTGTTAATTACTACATATAAATGTATGACTGATTAGTAAAAACATTAAACTGATTTAATGTATATGAAGTTTTTTTTTATATACCAAAAACAAAATGGTATTCCATATTCGGTGGCTTTCCTCTATATTTACCTCGTAGGAAAAGCCACATTCTTGGACTCCTTGGACTCTAAAAATAGTATGATCAGGTACCTCGTAGGAAAAGCCACATTCTTGGACTATGTGCTGCGAAGTCTCAGCTTGCGCCTCGACTTCACAGTCGTCCAGGAATGTAGGAGTTTTCCTACTAGGTAAACAATGTACTATTGATACACGGAGATGTTCACCAATTTCTATTTCTTCCTAATTATTCCATGCATGTAGAAGCCAGTCTGTAAGTGATATTGTCCTTTCTAATTGCCAGAATGGTTGGTTACATCTTGCAGGTCTACCAGCCCCGTTTAACTTACAAGTGTTGTTCAATGTCTGTCGTGGCATATAACCAGAGAAGTAGTTGTTGCTTCTCAGTAATCGGTCTGCTCTTGAAAAAGTAATTTTCAAATTTGTAAAGCGTTATAATAGTATTAAAATATTATCTTTGACATCTATTAATAGCACGCTTCATTGAAATGACAATTTTGTTGAGTTGACAACATAGACGTACGATGAAATATTCATAGGCGATTAATTTATTTATGAAAACTTCTATACCATGTGCGTGCGATAAAACTGGGAAGGAAATGTTTACAAATGAACGAACCCTTTTTGAAAACGACAGATATCTACACTTTGAATATTTTTGATATCGTCATACTCTGCAAAAATAGCAGAACCAATAATAAATATACAAGAGAGATACAGAAAATATTTCAATTCACTACTGCAAGCGCCAAAGGTGATGGCGAGCCCGCCCCCATGCGCACAAACTCATTTTCAATGTTGTTACCTCCCACTATAGCTCTTGCAAGACATATAAATGCTCTGTACAGAGGCGTATCATTGGTTGTCCTCCAATTATGCTGGCATTTGGCATTGTCTTAAAAAATTTTATGGTATAGGTACAACACAGACCGGCAAGTTGGGAGAGTTTATACCTGCGCGATGGCTCGCCATAACGTTTGGCGCTTGCAGTACGTATCTTCGACTTTTCGAACAATCTGTAATATGCTATGCATAATTTAATAAAAAAGCAAACAAGATACAGAAAAATAGTCTGGTTGTGTCGTTAGAATTCGGAAAGTGACAACTGAGATGGCATTAAACTAAACAAGTACGTTGTTATAGCGCAGGGGAATTGCTCTTGCGAGCATCGTTGTGCTACTTCGTTCGCTTCTCAGTATCGGACACACAAGGGCGTGATAATGGGTCTTTTCCCTTAGGACAGACATTCAGAGCAGGACTTGATGGTGTGTTATTTACGAATATCAAATTAAATACAGTCATAGTTGAGTAAATAATATGAAAATTCATCCATTGTATAAAAAAATAATTTTAAGGTGTTTGAACAATGTGAATTTTACGTAGTTGGGTATCTACTTGTTTTCCAGAATGTGATAATTTTATGATTCAACTTTATTATTCTTACCACTGCTGCTCGACCAATCCAACGGTTGGGATTAGTAAGAGATCTGACTAAAATGTACTTACTGAAGTACCTACCATCGTGGATGAACGGTTCTGTAACAGAATAGCGTTAGTCAAAATAGCGCTAGGTTACAACAGCGGCGGACCAAATAGCGCTGGACAAAAACAGCGGCGAATAAAATAGCACTCGACAAAATAGCACTGTTAAAATATCATCAGAAAATAAACTATTGAAATATGGGAACCTAAACTTTTTCTAGTGTGAGTGTAATCATTATAATATAATGAAAATGTTATGATAATGAACATTGCATAAATCCGCTTTTTATGATATTCTAGTAGTCTTCACTTTGATCTGTGTCTGTTGGTCGGGAAGCGACAGTGCTATTTTGTCGAGCGCTATTTTGTCTGCAGTGTTTTTGTATGGAGCCATTTTTGTGTGGCGCTATTTTGTCGAGCGCTATTTTGTTCGCCGCTGTTTTTGTCCAGCGATATTTTGACTGACGCTATTCTGCTACAGAGCCAGAGGATGAACATGTCTCGTGTATAGTGGACGTAATATTTTTAATACAGCTATCTAATCGTATATCCCCTTTAGGTAATATTACGGACTATGGCGGTAACATATCGAATTACAGTCGAACAAAGAGCCGACAACTTTAAGTTCGCACAATATATATTATGGAAAGTATTCCTAATATCAAGTTCAGGAGAATAATTTTGGTGAAAACTGGAGTAAGCAATTTCATATGAAGGCTGATGCAGAAAATTGAGTAGTAGCCAGGAGAGAGGGTCAGGTTAGTGGCAGCTAGAAAATTGAGGATTTGACAAAGTAATATTGCATTCTAACTTATGGAAAGGTTCAGCTCAAAAAACTCACCCCAGCCCACCCCATCTTTGTTTCCACAATGTAATTCTGCAGAAAACGTATCAAGGTCCAAAAAATCTTTGTATAAAGAAGGGGGTGCTCAGGGGAGAAAAGATGGAGCCGAATCTCACCAAATCTCACTTAAGAAAGGGGAGATCTTGGCACATTACGTAATCTTTTCATATGAAGTTTATTTTCAGTGTAATGTTGACATGATTGGGTGAAATTGTTCATATGATAAATAATGAGGAAATTTGATTGGTTCTTGGAACTGTCAAAAAATTTTCACTCTTAATGTTTGAGATTTCCGGGGGTTCCAGGCTGCCCCTCTCCCAATAAGGTGCCTGGGCCAGGTTATAGTTACAAATAATAAAGTAATCTTCATAATGACAACTTTAGACCAAACCTCACTCTCCAATAATTTTCCAGGCAACTAAAATCCTCCATCTCATATAAACTCAACAACCTCTAGATATGCTTAAATAAGGTGAAACAGAAGCCGTAATCATAAATATCGACATTTTTATCCCCTTAAAGTGTTTTCTAGAAAGCGACTATGCTCACACAAGAACAACAAAGAAAGTTGAACGAGAAAACGATATAAAGCATGAGTGGACGAACTATACACACATTACATCTTTCTAGTAGAGTAGGTACAATGTTCGAAGGATTTAACATGTCCTGGCTAGTAAGAAATCATCTAACATGGAGGTTTAAAGAACAGGAAGAGATACGAGGCGGAGCTCAAGCTCCACCCCGAGGTTCCGCCTTTTCTATTCGGAGAGAACATGCATCTGCCATCTATCGGCATTAATCGGAAGTGAACATACTTAACCGCTGGCGGGTAAAGGGCTGTATTTTCATTATTTCTCAAACGTTTTACGGCTGATTGTTTATTAGTATTATGTGGGTTAAAAAACTGCGTTTTCATCTCTAGCAAGAAGCTATTATACCTACAGGTAATTGCCAACGTTGTAGAAACAAAAACAAATTTCCCTATAGCCTTGTTGTTAGGTGAAATATATCGACCAAAACTAACTAGTATATATAGTGTGAGTATTGGCAAACAGAATCGCTGAGCTGGCAGTAAATGGGCAAACAAGAGCCTAAACATACAGCGGTGTATTTACAATAGCTTGTTTAGATATACAGACGGTCCTTTTAATTTAAAACATTCGAAATAAGGTTATACAAACCTGAGTATACAGGGTGATTTATAAAGTTTATTCATAAATGCGGCAAAGTAATCTATATTCGTGACCCTTGCAAAACCAAAACAGGATTAACATTAGTTTTTCTTCTGTTTCTGTACCTATATGGCAGGTATCTCCACCCCGTATCATGGCGAGTTTAGGGTCGTTTCTATTATCAACAGATTAAAAATTATGTTATTACGGTAGTCAGTGACGTGCGCTGGAAATATAATAAATGGTTTGAATATTTTGAATGAATTTGAATTTCATAATTTGTTTCTATTTTGACTCATACTATGCAAACACATATTCACCATAAAACAAATGATTGAGAAGTTTCATAATAGCAATATGTATGTAGCATTCATAGATTTGGAAAAAGCTTTCGACAGTATTTCAAGGAAGACAGTATGGAACAGTCTAAGAAACAGAGGGGTCAACGAAGAACTAAGAAGCAGCATAGCCAGCTTATACCAATGCACCAGAAACTACATAAGACAAATAATGCCGAGTCTGAGCAGTTTCTAACTAGGGAAGGTTTAAGACAGGGAGGAGTTCTAAGCACCACCTTATTTAACCTTATACTAGACGATGTAATGAAGGAAGTCAAAGCAAAAGCAAAGAACCTTCTGGTGGGCTACAGAAATCTGGAACCAACCTACATAACAGAATGTGCCTTCGTAGACGATCTAATGATATGTGCCAAGAATCAAACGGACCTGCAAAACAATTTAAATCTATGGTATGAAGCACTGAAGAAATACAACCTAAAAATTCATGCGAATAAAACAAAAATAATGGTGATCGGTAGAAACGCAGTCCCAACAGTTGTTAGTTTAAGCGATAAAGAATTAGAACAAACAGATAACTTCAACATCACAAAAAAGACCGAGTGAGAAATGAAGTTATTAAAAAGGAATTGGAGGTCGAGCCGATCATAAACAGTATAGAACGACAACAACTGAAGTGGTTTGAACATATGGTAAGAATGGACAACTCGAGACAAGTCAAGTTGATATGGCAAACCAAACCAAAAAATAGAAGATCTAGAGGCAGGCCTAGAAGGAAATGGGATGATGTAATAGCTGGTATCCTGGAAAAAAGTAACAAGAGCGGGAAGGAAGGGAAAGAACGAAATAGAAGAAGCATAAATCCATTAGACTATTTCCTATGGGGTCAACATCCCTTTAGAAAACAAAAGCTGCTAATATTCAGGATTTAAAAGATAGGATTACCACAGAGATAAGAGGAATCGAGCAGTTAGGATTGCAAAAGTATTGTAAAGTTTTAAAAATCGCATGGCTTGTTGTATTGAAGTAAACGGACAACATTTTAAGCATCTGCTGTAAATCGCCTTCACTGTATGTCTGCAATTCCTAATTTTTCTACATAAATCAAATATTTTTGAGCTTCGCTAACTTTTGTGCAGCAGTTTATTTTTAAAAATAATTGACTTTGTAAAATTTACAACACATAAGACTGAAGGCAACTGGTTTTAACTGCGACTGACACAATTTAAGTTCTGATAAACGTATTCAATCCGCGTTTTCTTAGTGTACCAATGACGATCATTAAGGATTAATTATGTACGTCTATGGAAGAAGTCCTCAAAGAAGCCGCCATGTTTACGTATACCACTCTAGATAAACACACCTGGACGTACCTAAATCACATTGACAGGCAGCGGTTAGGATGTAAACGTTTGCCAGGATCGATGTATATATAAAATGTACCCTTGAAGACACTTATAGCGTTAAATCTGTTTTTAATACGTTTTTCATGAATGCAGTCGATTTTTGCATCTATTTTTCCTTTGCACTCTCGAAAGATTTAAAAGGAAGTTCAAATGACAAAATTGAAATTTAATATAAAAGAGGGATAGTAGAATGTTAATACGGTAGGGCCAAAATCATTTGTTCTAATGGTAGTGAATTCATTTAAAGCAGAATTTATAAACCAAGAAATTAGGAATATGAAGAATGATTTATTGTTAATATCTAATAATAGCAGCGCCATGTAAAATGGTGACACCTACAAATATCTAGGATTTCAGCAGGCTGTGCTACTGGACCAGAAGCAAGCGAAAACTAAAATATAAAAGACCAGTTCACTCAAAGGGTATGTATGTATTTTGGGGTGACATTCACTGAGACCTAAAAGATCTATTGTGTCCCCTTACTTCTACTTAGTTTCTGAGGAGAGTCTCAGAAACTCGTAGCTCCTTTAGTCCTATTTCCCGAAGGAATTTCAGGCTCCAATTTCCTCCTCTATCCAATAATCTCCCAGGTGCTGTGCTCTAGGATTCTGAAGTGCTGTGCAGTTGGAAAGTATGTGGATGGAGGTTTCTTCTTCCATGCCACAAAATCTGCATTCTTCTTCCTCCACTATTTTGAGCTTTTTCAGGTACCCATTCAGGCGACAATGTCCCGTTAGAATCCCTGTTAAAACTCTTAGTACACTTTTATCTTGACTCATGCATTCTTTTGATCTCAGCAGGTTGTAGTCACCCAGAAGAGTCTTTGATTGTATACGCCCTACTAGATCTTTCCAATGGTCATGACATTTCGAATTCTGAAGTGGACAAAAACAGAATTGGAAGATATTCTATGTACAACGTGGTGACCAAACACAAATGTCAGTTATTAGTACCACACTACCAAGAATAGGGAGGGGGATGTCTATAGCCTACATAACAAACAAATATCTAAACTCCAAAAATTCTTCATTGACAAGGCTTAAACATCTAAATACCTAGCATGAGCTGGTCGCGAAAGCAGATAAAAACTATTCCCACTTAGATCTTGCAAGGCCTGAAACTTGAAATCTAGGTCTAGGGCTCTAAAGCCCATTTTTACTACATTCCATCTCAATTTTTTCTGTTTTATACCTTCGAAAGTTTAAAATAGATACGCCACTGTAAGTCAATTCAATTTTGGAAATAATATATACGTCACAGATGAGACGAAGTTTGCGGCTTTTAGGAAAGTTGGCAAGTGCGAAAAATAATATTTATTCTCCGGATTTAAATTGGGTTTGCTCTTTCTAAATTTTCAGAAAGTATAGATATATAATTTTGTCGGTATTTCTGAGGAATTTACTTTCATAACATTTATACTTTTTGTCAATGTGGTTGGAATTGATGATTTTGAAATCTTTTGATATTTTAAATTGAGGTGTATATGCACATATTAGATAAGCGTTATTATTTTGAAAAAACTACTTTGAAGTATCTCATAACCAATAATTGTGGAGTTAGGTCATTGGAGCAGTGTTATTCTCATATTCTCAGTGACCGGCAAAGGGCGTTAATGGAACAAAAATTGAATAGCTGATTTTAAAATTTTGTAAATAAACAAAGCCAACTATCAGGGCTTTGTAGCCTTTGGAATTTAAATGTGATACCTAGTACAGATAATGTATTGAGTAGAAATATAAAATAGATACAGGTGACTTTTAATAATAGTTTCTATTCTATTGTACTCTATGGTGGTGGAAAGCGTTGCAGAAAGAACAAGATACAGACTGAGTAGAGAGGGAATCATTAAAAAAAAACCACCTCATCACTTCTTAGAAATCAGACAACCTGGGACATGCTACAAGACGGTATGAAGAAAAAATATAACTTTTCAAAGAAATTCGTTACGGAATTAAGCAACAAGAAGGAATGGGATCCAAATACCATTACCAGACTTGGAAAGAATGCCTTTCAATGGTACACAGACGGCTCAAAAGCAATAGAAGGAACTGGGATAGGAACCAAACACTTTGAAAGCTTGGGAAAATCCCCAAGTATCTTTCAAGCGAAAATCCACGCCATAAGAAAGTGCGCCCAGTTCAAAATTGATAAAGAATACAAAAGACAAAGGATTATCATAATGTCGGATAGTCAAGCAGCCGTTAATGCACTGAGCTCTTGTGTAATCAGTTCTAAAATGGTGTGGAAAAGCCTAGACAAACTCAATGAACTAGGCAAGAACAATATGGTCACCATACTATGGATTCCAGGACACACTGGAATAGAAGGAAATTAAATAGCAAAGAGAGGGGACTGAAATACCTTTCTGGGAGCCTGAACCCTTTTGCTGAATCAGCTCCAATGTAATATTGGAAGAAATAGGTGAAGCTGAGAAAAAGAGAAGATCTGACCATTGGAAAGATCTAGTAGGGCTTGTACAATCAAAGACTCTTCTGGGTTACTACAACCTGTTGAGATCAAATGAATGCATAAGTCAAAGTGAAACTGCACTAAGAGTTTGAACAGGAATCCTAACGGGACATTGTCGCCTGAAAAAACTCAAAATAGTGGAGGAGAAAGAATGCAGATTTTGTGGCATGGAAGAAGAAACCTCCATCCACACACTTTCCAACTGCACAGCACTTCAGTAATCCTAGAGCACAGCACCTGGGAGATTTCTGGATAGAAGAGGAGCATTTACCTAAGTTGAAGGATGCAGAGTTCCTAAAATTCCTCCGGCTAATTGGACTAAAGGAACTACTAGTTTCTGAGACTCTCCTCAGAAACCAAGTAGAAGTAAGGGGCACAATAGATCTTTTAGGTCTCAGTGAATGTCACCCCAAAATACATACATGTATACATACATTCTATTCTACTGTTACTACTAATACCCATCAAAGGTTTTAAAATTTCGAAAACATTTAAATTTCACTGTATCTATATGCTAAACATCCCAGTCAAGGATATGAATCGAATTTTTCAAGCCGTTCAATTACACGAAAGGATCCCTACACCCGACAAGGACGTCAAGCGTCACTGACACGTGGGACGTATCAAAATTTATACTTTTTATTACGGTCACACTAAAAAGTGTAAAATTTCAAAATGAGATAGGGGATATTTTTAATATTGTTCGATGTGTGAAATATGTAAGAAGTCCTGGTCCTGGTGCCCGTTTATTTTGACATATTGGCTTTTTTTTTGGACAGGGTCACCGTGTGTTGGAAATTCATAAAAATATATTTAAAAATCAATTTAATTGTAATATTAAAATTGAGCAATACGTACACAGGGTATAAAAACAAGTGTCTTCCACAAACCAATACATACTAATAGCTTCCAAGGCCAGAATATTCTTCAATTCATCAATTGCACAATTAAAATTTCTGTCAGCAACCAACTATTAGCTTAATTAAAAATACGTCTGTATAGAATGGACAAATTGTCAGTCAAAAGTAAGCGTAAAGTTTGTTGAGGAATATTTATTAAAAAATATAAATTTTGAAATGTCTCATGTGCACTTGACGCTTGATGTTCACTTTGCCGTCGCGACGCGTCGGAAGGGTTTCGTAATTGAGATAGAATTGACATTCGGCTCGTTTTAAACCTCCTATTTAGCATACATATTGTCGATTCATGTTCTCGCTTTTTAATATGACGCCTTTTGTCTGATGTTCACTTGACAAATTTCAAGGGTGCCTAATGAAACGGTTATCTATATACACTATTAAAAATAGTTGAACTTCCAATAATATTGTATTCAGACAAGGGTATAACCACTAGGTGAGTAATCCTAATTGTTCCAACAGAAAAAAATGGATTTATTGCTTTTTAAAATATTTTCCATCCTTGTGGACAGCACTGTATGATGTATAAGAGCCGAAATGATGCTAGAAGCAATTAGAAATAATTAAATCTATAAATCTTCAAGATAAGGATTTGATTTTAATGTTCAATATGCCAATGCAATTCCTTCAGCAATAGAGCAAGCATGTGTCCTGGAGGATTTGAATGAATGGGAAACAAACTAATACAGGACAACTCTAACAATGATAATGAAGGATAAAAACTAAAATAATACTGTACCTAAGCTTGTCATGTTAATTAAATAATGTAAATAAGATATAATATCGATGCTTGACAATGAACTACATTGAAATGTGTGTACCCTCACTTATCTACCTCATCAGCATATATACGTGCTGCCCAAGGTCAACTGTCCTTTTTACGTGACAGTTCTCTGTCCTCCCACTGGTACGTTCATTCTTACCTAGCTTTTAATCATGACCTCACGTGTCTATTTACTATTCGACAACTATAAAATAATAACTACCTGCATTGTTTTTAAAATAGACATCACAGAATAATTTTTCCGGCAATTTTCAACAGTGTACAATTTTCACTGAGAGAGACATACCGAAATCACGGTTTTATTGGATTTTTAAATTTCTATTTTAATTTTAAATGCCCGATTCGATGCCTGCACTTGGGGAATATCCAATAAGAAAATCATGAGTTGCTATGCATACAGTTTTATCAGCAATTCCATCATTCTTCCATTTTCCAATAGGAATTCGAATTCAAATGAAGGGATCGTATGAGTTAAGATGCTTTTTATATATATCATCCAAAAATGACGTTAAATGAATTTTAAATTCACAATATCTATTTCTGTGATGGGTACATTTTAACCTTAGTGTCTGATACTTATGATAAAGCAATACAATTAATAATATTGAATATTCAAATATTAATTGGAAGAAAATTATGTTTTTTTACTGAAAAAAAAAATAAGTTTGTTGGTGTACTGGTGTTCAAATAAACCAAATATTTTTAATAATTGCTGCTACGCTCAATTTGGTTAGTTCTATAAAGCCGTGTACACATTTTGTGCGGCTGCGGCCGGCTGCCGCGGGATACCTTCTGTCGCGCGCGGCTAGTCGAATATTGAGAATAGACTGGAAATAAAAAATTGGAAGGAATAAGCGAGGAATAGAAACAAATGGGAGAAACTATAGTCTGTACAGAAAGTACGAGGAGTAATAAACCCTAATTAAGTATGCAAAACCTTTACAGGGATCACCATGAAATTTTTGATAAATCTCTTACTTTAAATTACATTTCTTCCGTAAATCTAAAAACCAGGTAGATCCACCCCGTATTTGTTTCAGTTGTAGCAAAATTTAGGGTTTCTTCATTGTTAAAGGATTAGCAGATAAGCAATAACGCAATGCAGCGGTGTGTATTTTGGGAAAAAAAAACGTTTTAAATTATAATATAATAAAAAATGAAAAGAAATAATTATTGGAATACATTTATTACTCACCTTTTATTCTATATCCGACTCGGAAGAGGAAGAATCGTTGTTGACATTAATAATAATAGGGTCGATGAAATCATCACAAATATTGTCAATTTTCAACATATTTGCCTCTACTTTGATAACATGCTCGATACAGTTTGTCCAATTTTCCTTACTAACATGACTTACAGCAATCTCAAACAATTTCACAACATCGTTTATTTTAAAAGTAGTATTTTTTTCCAACTTCCCCCTTTACCTGAGCCCATATTAATTCTATGGGATTAAGTTCACAATGATAAGGGGGAAGTCGAAGAACTGATATACCACGAGAAGAAGCCATTTCTTCTACAATGTAGGTTTTGTATTTATTCTTGTTCATTTTTGCAATTCTGTAAAGTTCTTTCCTCAGTGGATCTTTTGGAAACTTAATATTTTTCGAAATAAGCCACTCCAAAAGCTCTGCTTTACGCCAACGACTTGTGGGCAATGCTTCTCGTAACCGTGAATGGTAACTTGCGTTGTCCATAACAATAACAGCCCCTTTTGGAATCAGATCCAACATTTGAACAAACCATTCCTCGAAGACATCCCCATTCATATCTTCGTGATAGTCCCCCGTGCGTTTTGAAATAAAAGTTAATAATCCACCATCAACAAAACCTTCAGAACTTCCAACATGGACAATGATAAGTCTTTTTCCTTCTCCAGATGGTGGCTGCAAACCTAACGACAAACCTTCCACGAATGCCTGCCTTCCGCTTTTAATGTTTTCATCTTGTCAAGATTTGGAAACTGTATATCCAGCATTTATACACACATATATACAAAAATATATAAAATAATTATTGTTACAGATTGGTTTGTTTTCTATTATGAATAAACTGTGTTTCCTTTCTTTATCAAACTTACTAAAATTTATGTACCTCTATCACTTTTTTTTATTAAAATTAGTACATCCCGTTACCTCTGACCTAAATCGTATATTCTTTAGCATAGCTGCAACTCATTCGTTCAATACAAAATGTACCTTACGGTATACCCTCTTAAAATATATTTTGGTACGTCTATGAAATCTATTTAAATGAATGATTTATTACTCCTCGTACTTTCTGTACAGACTTTAAGATCTACAAGTCCTATGTTGATATAAATTGAGTTTTGGATTGGTACTGAAAAATGTTTTTCGTTAAAGCTCAACTCTTAAGTTGAAAAAAATGTTGACTATACACAAATAGACAATACCTGAATAATTAACACTAATAACAGAACATCGGTATTCTGTACACATTGTTCTACTACTTAAACCACCATACGACAGGTTCATTTCCAGTGTAATAAATGCAGATGGAAACTGGACGTGCCGTGTTCTCCGAGCTAAACTAACCCGATACAAGCAAACTTGCAGTAGTATAATTACCAAGTTAACAAGGGCAATTACCGGTTGGCAGTCTGATTAGAACTCTGCTGACTGATGTTTCGTTGTACGTCAAAATTCACTAATAGGGGAAGAAAAGATAGGTCTTTTTACCAATAATTACAATGTATGAACTATCGAATCAATGAACGGAATAGCACGGTTGATTCATTCGAAAATTAAAAATGAGTTGGTAAATAATATCATTGTACATTGAGTGTTTTCGATTGTTTAGCGGTATTTATTTGAAAAAAGTGATTTGGGATAATCTTATGCATTAAACACGTTGTTTTTTATAGTTGTAGGCAGCAGTGTTGTGCTGCTGGCAACATTCTTAAGTTGGCAACAAGAATGTTAGTTAGATTCGATCTTTCACAGATACATGTTTATTACACCTCGGTGAAAAGTAATGATAAGGATACTTCTAGCGATGTCCACGATATTTTGCATTGCGAGAGTATCGTCTCCTCTCGTCTCGAATCTCACTCGGAAATGTCGCGAACACTGACGTCAACTGAAGCCGAGAATATCCTACTTGTCCCCGGAACTATCCTCAGAAACTAAGTAGATCATTTAGGTCCTGGCGAATGTCACCTCAGTTTACATATATATGTTACCGTTACAGTATGAAATCCGTTATTTCATAGAATATCTAGTTATTCCATGAAATAACTGATCGCTTCAGTTAAAGTGTAAAATAATCTATATCATATATCGAACGACATATACATTTACCTTCCACCCTACTGCATTTATGAACTATTCCAGGCCATAGGTAGAGAGCTTGTTTAGCTTGTTGGCGCCAGTTCATTCCGGTTAAAATGTTTTTGTTTAAGAAATAATGTTGTTTGTAAGTATCATTTTTGTAATCCTTGTTGTAATAAATAATTTTATGATACGTTTGCATAAATACCATTTATACGGCGCATAAATCATTTCAATTGTCCATCATTAGTTTAATTTCATTTTATATAAATTGTTTATTTTACACTTTAACTGTCTCTCACTAGTTAATTTATAGAATACCCAGTTATTTCAGAGAATAACTAGTTAAAGTGTCAAATTAGTAACACACTACACACTTTAACGGACACGTTATTTCTTGGAATAACTAGGTATTCTATGAAATAACTCCATTATATACTTTAATGGTAACATATACACGAACCTTAGTTTTCTTAGGATTTTTGGATTGGACATAAGCCTTTTTGAAATCTACTGTATATGTGTCCAATTCACACATCTGAATTTACGCGAACTTAGCCAGTAGAAAAGGACTTTTTTGATAGAGCGGAAACATACCAGACACTATATCTTTCCAATTTGACAACAAACATAATTTTCTTAGCACCCCAACTAAAAAAGTGTTAAGTATAATTGAGTTCTCAGTTTTGAACAGTTTTTTTTTTCAATCGTGTTGTTTTCCATGTTCTATTTTGTGATCCAGCTTGAAATGTAACGTAATTACAGTTTTCATTGTGCTGGTAAAAACAATTTTATTAGCGAGTTGTAATTACAACTTTAATTACACCGCACGAACGAATAAATTGGATTTAATGTTGGCGGGCTTCGAAATGGAACATTGGATGACTTTAAGGTGTTTTACTGGTATGTTGAGAACCAAAAACAATAATACATGAACTGAAGGTACCTTGATAACATTTATTTATTGGAACTTTAGCTCTTTACATTTTATGTTTCCACTAATTTTTTTGTGGTAAACGTACATTTCTTGAATGTCCAATTTGTATAATGCTACGGTTTTCCTTTTTAAATATATGATGCTGTTATAAGTAGATGTTCCCAGTTGGACTCCCTCATGAAGGGTACCGTACCATTATCTATAATAATGAATATTATGCTAAATGTTTCAATTTTATTGTCTACCTGTTGTCGTTATTAATATCAAGCAGAATAAATATTTAAAATTTAAATTAACAATAAAAAAAAACTTCTTTACAGGGGATCGAACGTGGGACTACCGCGTGAGAGTCTGGTTTGCTTACTACTCGACCACCGAGGAATATGCAAATTTTTCATCTATAACGTCAGATGTATTACATAATTTTTGATTAAAAAGAACTAAAGTTCCTACCGTGTATCCCGCGACACGTTCTACCTGTATTTAAAAAAATGTAGTCTAGTTCTTGTAGAAAATAAATTGTATCGGCAAATGGTGAAGTTTCAAAAAATTCACCAAGTAGTGGTGAACCCCTGGGCTCAGTTTTAGGTCCAACTGCTTTTGGTATTCACTAAATATGACACTAAATATGTCGCTTTTGATTTGTTTTTCTGGGGATTTTAGAGTTTGTGCTAGTAATCAAATGGGTGAGTCGTCAAGGAAGAAGAGCAGCTTCTGCAATTAATTTTGGGACACTCCTTCTTCTTCTTTTTTTTAAACTTTTAATGAAATGTTTTCAACAAAAGGTTCCAAGAAAATTGTCTTTTGTCAAAATAGAAAATTTGACTTATTTTTATAAGAAAAGTCCCTATAAACTACCGGCCAATGCAGCTATTTTAATTTTTTAATTTTCGAGTCGTTCCATCTCACGCCATGAATTAAACATTTTTTATAACAAGCCGGCGCCTTTACTCGCAGAATAAATAAGAACACCAGCGAATATCTTCAAACGACATCAACCAAAAAAGGAAGAAAAAAAAATCCAAAGTTAACACCGTTTTTTTTGCGGCGTAATTGCCAGCCATAAATTCGAAAAATATGTGTTCGCATTTAGAATACAATGCCGAATTGGAATCGAACAAAAATAAAAAGAAAGACCGAAACGAATCAGCTACAAGCGCCTACTTGATCTGTTTTTATCAGCGAAACAGAAAAGAAAACAAGCCAAACTGAAATTCTGACAATAACAGTCTGAATTCCCCGAACGCGAATCTCCTACAAACTCTCGAATACAATGTACAGGTTCTTCTTAGTGGAAACCATGGAGACGAGTTTACTTTTATGTTTCTCTTTTTGATAGTTTCTACACTGATGCACAGCATTTGGTATAAGAATGGGATGTTCACTTACAATTTTCTTAAAACGAAGAATTTCATTTTTATAATTTTGTTGCACCATTGCATGTGTGAAAAAGGGGCAATAATACCAGCGCGCGCAATATAACTGTAATAAACAACCCTCGATAAACAAATCTCTACCTCTAACACTCTAACCTCTGCGAATTTTCAAAATAGCTCCTGCCCTGCTCCTTTGCAAATGATTTGAGCGTGCGTAAAAAATAATCCGAAAATCGTCCTAGCTCGAGACTGGGAACTGCTTTTAAATAAATCCGAACGCCAAACTGCGGGTGTCAGAACCATCAGAGCGATCAGAACCGTCAGAACCATAAATAAACCATCACATACAGACATTATAATTCATAATAGTTCAGTCCACCCAATCAGTCATAAATTAGCAGCTTTCAATAGTATGATACATAGACTTTTAACAGTTCCATTGAATATTGACAATTACAATAAAGTACTAAATATAATAAATCAAATAGCGGTTAATAATAATTACTATCCAAATTTAATTGACAACAGCATAAATAAAAAGATACGAAAACATACTCTAGAACAAGTATTTCCTTCTGATAAAAACAAAAATAACCAATTTAAAAGCTTAACTAACTTTGGAATACCATCCTTAAAAATAAAATCATTTTTAGAAACTTTAGACTTGAATATTTGCTTCAAAACCGACAACAATTTATCCAAATTCATTAACAATAACAAATCCAAATCTTCAAAACTAAATAAATCAGGAGTTTATAAATTAAAATGTGGTAATGACGACTGTGATAAAATTTATATAGGTAAAATTTTTAGGAATTTTAAAACTAGAATTTCAGAACACAAACGTAGTTATGACAACCAAAAATCAGATTCCAACTATTCAAATCATTTATTAGCAAACCAACACTCTTTCGATTCAAATTTTGAAATTTTGCATATAGAACCTAAATCCTTCAAATTAAATATTTTAGAAGCCATAGAGATAAATAAAAACAAATATTCAGATAATCTTCTTAATGAACAACTTGATATTAACAATTCTCCCTTATTAAACCTTTTTACCTAGAAAGGTTCCTGTAGGATTGTTGTGAATGAGTTTCCAGGTAAACTTGTTAAATACTTCAGTTAATCCCATATTTAGACAAATTCATTTCATTTCCTTGTAAATAGATAATAATTTTATTGTTAAATATCCGTATAATTTAGTATTAAGGCACTGTATAATTTGAAAATTACTCATTATACCTCCATTCGTTTGAAAAAGCTACTGTGTTAGCGAAACGCGTCACAACTCTAAGGTTAAATATATAATGTAGATTTAACAAAATAAAATTGTTTGATTTCATAATTTCCTATGGATCTACATCAAGTAAAAGCCTCATATATTCAACAATATTGTTTGTATAGGACAGCTTATAGTAAAACATAATATATTTAATACATTTCAATAAGCTACAATTTTAAAATTTCACATATCCCATACCCCATACAAACAGTACGCCACTGTCAAAATGGAAACGACTATTCGCCATTTGCAATCTCCTATTTGGACACAAACTTATTTGGTAAATGCTTCTTCCTGTCTGTTTTATGTTCTAAGCATGAGCCCGAATAAAGCTTAAATTTCCTTATAGTATTCTGTCAGCGAACTTAGACTGGAAGAAGTACTCCGTGCTGTGCTTGCAAGCTCCAGCGAAATTTACTCGAGAATTCAAGAAAATGTTTTCGATTTGGGACACAATATTCCATATCGAAGAAATGTGTTCTACAATACTGCACAATACATTCGGAAAGTTTATATTTCAAATTCATATAACAAATTAAATAAGTCGAATTGAAAATTTTGGCATGTTTTGCACCTTTTCTAACTCACTTTTCATGAGAAAGTTTCAAGAAATTGTTTTTTTTTTCGTATTCTTCGTGTACTTTACACAACAAAAAAACAAAAATAAGCCGAATCCGTTCGGCACCTAATCGTATATTTTTGTGTAACATCGCCGGCGAGCCTGTCGATTATTCTGGACCACCGAACGTGACTGGAAACTTGAACTGTTTGTGCCGTGCCTCTAGTAGAGAAGGTAGTTGAAAAAAAAGTTCAGCCAGTACACCATCGTGAATAATAGCCATTATATGCAAGTAAAACATAATATTTTCTCTCCACGGTTATTATTTACAGTAGACTCTCGATAATTTGACACTAGCTATTTTGAATCTCTCGATAATTTGAAAAACATAAAGTATAATATATAACGATTTTCATATATCTCTACCACTACTAAAATCATTTATTAATCAAATACGCGTTTTTTCATATCGTCTCAACAATATAATCTCCATTATTGCTCCATTTTTTTATCTGGAAAGATCTTCCCTTGGTTATACGTTACCTTTTCAGAAAAATCAAGTGTTTCGTTGTACGAGACTGGAATAAGAAGAAGAAACAGAAAGTTGTTTCGTGGAAAACGAAATTTGATATTGATAAAGCCCTTTTGGTATTGAATCTATACGTGTGCTAGAATATAAAGAGGTTTCTGATACTCTATAAAAAACATTTTGTCTACACATAAAATTTCTGTCAGATATACAGGGTGAAACGATAAAAAAGCTTTTAAACAGATTGTATGGAAAAAATGTCATACTTGGACTTTGTAGTTTCTGAGGAGAGTCTCAAAAACTAGTAGTTCCTTTAGTCCTATTTCCCGGAGGAATTTAAGGATGTCTGAAGGCTTCAACTTAGGTAAATATTCCTTTTCTATCCAGTAATCTCCCAGGTGCTGTGCTCTTGGATTCTGAAGTGCTGTGCAGTTGGGAAGTATGTGGATGGAGGTTTCTTCTTCCATGCCCCAAATCTGCATTCTTCTTTATCCACTATTTTGAGCTTTTTCAGGTGCCCATTCAGGCGACAATGTCCCGTTAGGATCCCTGTTAAAAACTCTTAGCGCAGTTTTACTTTGACTTATGCATTCATTTGATCTCAACAGGTTGTAGTCACCCAGAAGAGTCTTTGATTGTATAAACCCTACTAGATCTTTCCAATGGTCGAATCTTCTCTTTTTCTTTACGGCTTCTTCCAATATTCCTGTCTGGAATTTTCGAGATATTTCCATTTTTTCAAACTTTGGGAAAAAGTCTACATTGAATAACAATATCTCCTTTAAAAACTAAGCTAGTGACTTGAAATTGTAACCAATAAAAAACAAGCATTTGATCATTAACTACCAATGTACACCTAATTCATATTTCATACAGGATGTTATAAACTTAGAAACCAACATGCACAATTCAAATCATTTGTTGCTTACTCTAAATAGAACACCTCGTATATACCTGTTTCATTTAAAAAATTCATAAATGGAATAATAATCCCGTATTTACACATATATGTGGAGCCGCATCCATTTTGGGATAATTTACAACAGCAGTGTCGAATTTTCGGACAACCGCTAACGTTGGTATAGGGTTGTTGAAGCACAAAGTGATTAGGTTTGCGTGTTTTTATAAGAGCTTAATCTGCCACCAACAGTTTGTGGTATAAAATTTCATTTTATCTTTGCTATATTTCGTTGTTATCTGTTGAGGTACTTAAAACTTCATATATATATTTATTCCTGCTATTCCAATAGACCAGTGTTTGTTTGAAATCATTATAATTTTTGTTGGAGATGAATATATTTATATATTTGCAAGTATTTTTTTTTCTAATCACAATGCTTGCTAAATATGACTAACTACATTATTATTGAAGATTTCCTTTACAAAAAAACTTTATGGTATTCACATTGTCTTTGATTATAGAAAATAAATAAAACTCTACATTTAGAACATATGGAAAAAGGTTGAGATTGGATGCCTTTGGAACTGCAAAGCTCACATCTTGCACTTGCTGCTTTGATATTGTATCCAGTAGACTCCCAAGATTTTCAAACCTAACATTGTCTGGTGCACTGCAATTATACTTTATCAGTTTTAGATTTTGGTACCGTGTGATACCTTTTGGCCCAATATAATAATATGATAATAAATATTTAAAATAAGAATTAAATTCCTTTCAGCTTATTTCAACAAAATGTTCGAACATTTCATTATTATATAAATATAAAGGAAGAAGGTTATTTTCAAGTTCAGGCGTGGTGCAAGACAAAAACAATTATATGTTCAATATGTTTAATATGTTTATCTGTTTTGCTCGAACTTTACCGGCTATATAAATATACATTCAGTATTGATCAAAGGAGAAGTCGATGCAGAATACTTGGAGGAGACTATTCTACAGCATGTCCACGGAGGTGAAAAATTTTTAAATATTAATTTAGTGAAAAATGTTATTCTTGATAAAAAGTTCTGCTTGCTCTGAAACCCCATAAAATGGAATAAAATACAAGTTTTTCAAAACCCGTCTCATTTCATGGCCAGTTCTATGAAAACCTGGAGTCTGACTTTTGACATTTCTTCACATATTGGCTAATATCTCGGGAACTTTAAGGTTTGCAAGGTTCTTGTCTACGCATGCAATTCAGAATTGAATTTTTCATAAAAGGAGGAATTTTGAAAAATATGAGTCCTTGCGAATCATAGTATAAGTTTGGGTGTGGAGTTTTTTCACAACCTGAAAATTCTAAAATCCATATCTAAGGTTTTTCGATGTGTAAAACTCCACTTTTAATAGAAAATTCAATTCTGAATCGAATGGCGTAGACTAGAACCTTGCAAACCTCAAGCTGCCCGAGATATTAGCCAATATGTAAAGAAATGTCAAAAAGTCACCCAGGTAGCAAGGTTACGTGAAAATGACGTCGAAATGTGGTCATGAAATGACTAGAAATGACCAGTTCAATGACGTGGATACGACGTAAGAATGACCTCCCAATGTCTCGGTCCAATAACGTGATTTACACGTGATAAAAGACGAGATTTTAAATTGTTGTATGACGTGATTTTGACGTCCATATCACGCTAACTCGCGCCAGTTCCAAAAAATCTTCGCTGGACTTTAATTTGCTTTATTAAAAAATACTTAAAAAGTATAAAGGAAATGGAGCATACCTATATAAAAATAAAGCAATGTATATTATTATTTTTATAAAATTTATTCATCCAAGCATGAGAAACAATTGAAATGAAAGAGCCCTACATTGAGAACCTTAAGAATGATAATATTAGCGGTTACTCTTTTGAATATTCGCATTTTTCAGTTTTTTCGTGCTTTATTGAAATCATCTGAAAAATAGGAAACAAATATTTATAACCAACACCCAGAGCCATACCAGAACCTTTTTAACTTCTTTGAGAATTTATAGGAACTACAACTAAGTAAAATAACGCACCACAACTATTCGAAGTCATAATGACGTGCCTTTGCTAGCTGGGCAGACTCCAGCTATTCATAAAACTGGCCATAAAATGTTTAGTAAGTAGTAGTTTGATTCCTCTTTAGATGATCCTCTAAGTGACCCGCAACACCACCTATTCAGAGGCCATTTCACACCTTTAATCTACCAAAGTATCCATCAACATGGCGATCCTGCCAGGATTCTTTCAAATTTTCCAAATTTTCCTTAGTGGAGAGTGGAGATAACCTAAAGTTAGGTCTCCTGAAAGTTGGCAAATCTTTTGCGCAATTTTCCAAAGAAACATAATGAAATGGAAACAATAAATCCCAACATTTATCGTACTTCACCATCATCTGATAACGAATACTTTAAACGTTGTAAGAATAATCGGTGTAGACTCCAGACGATCATCAGTACTGAGGAATTTAAGGGCTTTTAAAAAGAGAGTGTTTTGAAGTACCATTGGCTGTGATTGCATAGGTGAATCAAAAGCTGCAGAAGACTAAGAAAACGAAGCGATCTGAAACTTTGACGTAAAGTTGACTAAAAATGACAGTTAATTTTGACTTTTGTTCACAGGAACCCACTATGTTGTTGTATTCAACACTTAAAAGCTATTTTTGGACTATTTCCCAGTCTCCCCACAAAAATTCCATGGATTTTTGGGATAAAGAGTAAAAATATCAATTATCTTCACTGGTCTATGAATATAGAGCATTCAGAACATAGACTGATGCAAGTTGCACCGTGTTTGCAATGAAATGAACCCTTATTATGTTCGCAATATTCATGAATATATACGTTGCATGTTTTTTGAATATGTGCACTTGTATCTGAATAATTAAAATAAAATTTGCTACATAAATTTTATAGTGAGGGAAATATTGGTTGTGCCGGACCGAGTTGTAACTAGTATATACTTTTCAAATTAAATGCGTAGTACATGCTGTGTTTTGGATAGAATTTATTATCGACAATGCAAACGTTACAAATACGTGTTTATATAAATATCTGGTTAATTAATTGAATCGTTTTATACGTCAAAAGAGAAGAATTCTTATATTGGATAAGATCTCATAATTATTATTGACAATTGCAATTAAACTAATAAAATAGAGTTATTCAGAGAAAAATAGAAAGGAAAAAAAGGGCTAGAACTACAAGAAGAAATTTAGAAATAGTTTAAGTATCTTGGGACTTCAATTGATTCCAAACTAGAACCAAAGTCTATATATTCCAATAAGTCCGGCCACTCTCTCGACGACGCGAAAATCCCCCTCCTGCCGACACCCACCGTCTCACCGGCAAAACCCACATCAGATGTGGGATTTATTGATTTTTCAGTTCTATTTGACTTACACGGTGGTGTAGCAGAGCGTTGTATCGGGTGCGCCCAAGAAAGTGATCTTGAATTTTAAATTGTGCGAACGTTATCTGCTGTGTTTTTGATTGTGTGCGATGCCTTCTTATGAAAATTATTGTTGCTTGGATTCGTGTAGAAACAATACTGCAATTCATAAACAATTATTATTTGTCCACAGAAGAAGGAAATGCCCTGGTTTATGTGGGTGGATATTTTTTGCAAAAGTGTTTTGTTAAACACAAATGCGATATTTGCCTAAACTTCTGCAATAAGGAAGGTTGTGACCAATCCACATCATTCTGCGAAAAAAAAGTCTATGAAGGTAGTAAGCAGGGACGGTTTGGAGGATTGACAGTTCCTCCAAAAATTTTCTGTGAATATCTGATTTCTTTAGAAAATATATTCACTGAAAATTTCAATGATTCATGTGTGTAGGATGATGTAGGAATAGGAATGAAGTCGAAGACCAAGTTGTCTACTATCGCATTTTCGCATCCTTGCCCAAACTTCCCATGGGAATACCTGCTGTCCTTATATACAAGGGTGCGAATCTATTATACACTGAAATTTGCAAATTCCTCACTAATGACCTTTAGAAAGAATAAAGAAAATCTTGAAAAATTTATAACTATTCAAGTATTTAAATTTCTAAAAAGTTATATAATTTATATAAATTGCCAATATTTTTGAAAACAAGAATAAAGTCAACATATTTTCTAATTGCACCCGGTGAATTCTTTCACAAATGAATTCACCGTCCATCACCTCGTATACTACCAAATGACAAGCAAAAACAGGTGTTGTGTGTGGTGTGACTCCCCGCAAAAAATGCCGGCGTTTTCCGACGAACAAAGGAGTGACCGAGCTTATTGGAATATATAGACTTCGCTAGAACCAACATTTGGAAAAAGTAGTAAGGAAAGTTTAGACCACTCTAGTACATACGCTTCTTTGAGAAAAATGTAGGCTCAAACCTGACGTGCAGTATTGGCTATGAAACACGTCATAGAGACTACAGTCTTTACAAGGAATGGACATAATGAGACTAAGCAAAGTACAAAGACTTGCATGTCTGGGCATCACGTGGACTCTGTAAAATATTTCTACAGCAGCATTGGAAGTACTATTAAACCAGGGACAGACAAGTCTGAGTATCCGTAGACTAGAAAAGATGATGACCAGCCTAACCGCTAGATCAGGAAACATTAGTATAGATTAGGATTAGAATTGGAGTGGCTCTTTGTCCCACGGCGACATTTGCAGATCTAATATGTGGTTCTCCCTATATTCAGAGCTCGATATCTAGCTCTATCCTTTTACTAGACTTATTATCCTCCCGCCTCCCTTGCTAGTCCTTCTCTCTGTGCTGCGCTACGCAGTTTCGTCTTCTTCCTGGCAGAACCTACATAGGCTGGCATCTGCAAGGCCAATTGTGTGCATATGTTCCCTCAGCCTACAATGCACTGCTATTACCTCTGCCTGAAAGACAGTAGCATGTTTCCCTCGGCTTATAGAGATCTTGATCTTCTCTTGTACCCCATATATTCCGGTTTCTACTCCAGAGTCTGTTTTAGAGCCATCAGTGTATCAGTTGTGATTCGCTGTTATAGGAGGCCCTGTTTCCCAGTCCTTTATCTCTGGAATGTAAACAGTAGCATTAATATAGCAGGAGTTTAATACTCCATTCGAGGTGTCGATTACAAATGGGAAGGAATGGACAGAGAAAGAGCTCAGTACCATTAGTCAAACTGTAACCACGCAATGGGCTCTGTATTTAAGGTGTTGGTCTGCTAATAAATGATTTGAATAGTTAGAATCAAATTTTTTGTTATCATAACTAAGTGTTTGTGTTCTGAAATTCTAGTTTTAAAACTTCTAACGATATAAATTTTGACACAGCTGTTATTACCACAATTTAATTCATAAACTACTGATTTGCTATTTTTAATCAGTTTGGATTAATTATAATCGGGCTTAAAGTAAATATTCAAATATTCATGTCCAAAGCTCTCTCTTTTTTATATTATTATTTTATTAATAAACATCATCTACAAGCAATTTTTTTTCACTCGCCACACACATATTTCGAACTTGTTAAAACCGCGTATTTACCATTTTCATAATAAAAACCGTTAAGAATTAAACGGATAGTAATCTAGTTCGATCGATAAGCGAACAAACCATCCATAATCACATAATTACAACTGATTCTACTTTACTTTATACAGCATAACAAGCCATTATATGTGCCTGTTTTTATTATTTTTTTCTTATTAAATTACAATGAAGATAATCGTCTTTTAAATTAGGTAGGATTTTATAATATTTAATGTCGTGGAACCTCGTTCTTTGCAATTATCAGATGATTATTCAAATTTAATTAATTTATGTGAAAACACTATAATTACATAAAATGTTTTAAGTTGTGTGCTAAGGTAATACGCGGATAATTATATATTTATGTATAAAGTTAATTATATTTATTACTAGCTTTTGTTATCCATCTCAAAACTTTTGTTAAACATAAAATATTGTCACCAAAACATACCAAGTATTCCATGACTGAACATCTCGACTTTCTGTGCTGTATGTTCTCTGTTTGTTGACACTTTCTGTACACAATGTTTGGATATCGTGTGAAAAATTTCTTGTAATTGTTGGTAGGTATTAATATTTATTACTTGGTCTTGAATTGCCATCATAAACTCTTCTGTTCCATTAGACAGCCACTTATTTGATGCTTCCTTATCGATAAAGTTGATTGAGGTTGAGATGATGTCGACTATGAAGCACTTTCTGTGTCCACTAAACCTGTTTGTCAGAGTCAATTCAAGTTTCACATCAGGTTTTACAAGATCTAAGGGAGAATAGTAGCTTTCACGACCAGCTCATGCTATTTAAATGCTTAAGCCATGCTAATGAAAAATTTTTGGAGTTTAGATATTTGTTTGCGATATCCGTTAGAGCTCTGCCTCCCACTTTTTCTTTGTAGTGTAGTCCTAATAACTGATGATGTGGGGTGGGGACATTTGTGTTTGCTCATCATGGTTTTTTGAATATCTTCCAGCTCTGTTTTTGTGCACTTCAGAATTCCAAACGAATATGTCAGGACGGATATTTTAACACACAATTTTAAAGCCGTAATCCGTATCCGTAAGTAGATTGGGAATGGATTTATTGCCAAGCAAAACCAAAGTGGACTAAGAGTATGTGAAAATGATGTTGCCATTGCTTCGTGCAGACTGTCAAGCTTCTTATTCCAGAAGTTTTGGACATGGTGAACTCCTGATGTCTTCCAATTACTGGAGATCAGTACTCCAACACCGCATCTTTATTTGGAAGAATTTGGTTGTGACAAAATAATAATAATGTAACTGAAAATCAATCATAAAAATTTGGTAATATATCGGTTTTTTATTTACCCTTTAATCCCACATAAATCTTTTATATTTATATGAGAATAAATATATATATATATATATATATATATATATATATATAAGGGTCCGATTTTCCACTTTTTCCATAAAAATGATTTTCCCACAATCTTTCCTGAAATAATACCCACTATATGTATAAAAGATATAAACGTTCTGACAGCAAATATTGATAGCAAAATAAAAAACTGCTGCAAACAATCACGGAAAGATTGTTTGTCAAGGGTAAATAGAAATTCACCCTCTACTTATAACAAACACAATATAATATACAGTCGGTTCTCCTTAAAGGGGTGATAACTGCATTTTGAAATATAGCTTGCAAGTGTTTATGATGTTTTTATTATCTTATTTTAAATTATTTGAAATTTACAATGTAATATTTACCAAAAATTAAATTCTAACAATCCAGATATATCGCTGAAGCATATTATTGAAAATAAAGTGACAGCTTTGGCCGTAATTTCTTCAAAAGAACCACAGATGGAAAAAATATCTTGAAAAAAATTGTAGTAGTTCAAGAGTGTATCAAGAGCAGAAAGTAGTACTTTGGCAATCGAGACAGAAAGTTGCAATCTGTCGAGACTACCGAAGGACTTTCTGCTCGAAGTACACACAAAATTTTCTCTATGATCACACCAAAATAAAATTAATTGCCATTGCTTGTACCGGGTGGCCAACTAAGAACGGCCGTCGGCAGTTTCCAAATTGCCGTTTCGTGTACCTATGTACGTAGGCAACACTTATTACATTAATGTCAGATATTTTTTAGATTTCCCTATTTCTCATTAAATTATTGCGGAAAATACCATTGGATGCTTCAACATATTAAAAAATCAACTAAAATATTTTATTCTACAGCTTATATTAAAATAACTAGTAGCACTCTTTTATCTATGAATAAAATTAGTTATAGTATAGTTATAGTATAAAAAGTTATACTTTCTGCTTAAGAAGGCCAATAATGTCAAATTATGACAGCTCGAGAAAAACAACAACTTTGCAGCTGCTTTTCGAGACACAAAAGACGACTTTCGATAGTGGTCGTAGAAAAAAGCTTTTTTTCATACGATTTTAAATATTATAATCGTTTAGCCAATACCATTCATCGTGAAACTTGGAGATATAGTTCTATTTCTGCCTCTGCAGACGCTGTACAATATAGAACATACCACTTAAACAAAACTACATGTGTCAAAATCATACGTCACATTAAAACACAAACACTCGAATCGAGAGATGACCGAGGAAGGGCGAAAGTCACCCCCTCCGTGTGCTCAAGGCGTCAACGGGCCCTCATAGACAATGAGCTCGATCCGCAACATAAATAATAATCATTCACAGTGTTTCTGTTTGCAATTCCCACGTCAGGGCAGCACGCGTTCCCCGCAAACATTAAATTTCTAATAAATCCGATTCATATGTTAATCCCCACACATATCGATATGTCATTTAAACGACGGCTAAACCGCATTTATTACGCTAGTGCAAACAATAGGCTTGAGAAATCTACAAAGGGCCATAATAAATATAAGAGTATACTTATGCTGTGTTTGAAGCTTATTATCCAGGAGTTATGATGGATTCTGTTTCAGAAAGATTTATGGAGCTCTCTCTCGGCTTAAGACTATTATTTGCAATGTCTGTTGAATTATTCAAGTTTCTGTTTTATCTTCTTGTTATTCTCTCTCTAGAAACTATTTTAACAGAGACTTTACTTTCTAGTATTCCGTTTATTTTATTTGCTGAGATATTAATTAATATACTATGGGCTGTTTAAAGAAATATTTAAGTATGGGATAAATTAGTTAAAAAGTGACTGATGACAAAACGAGTACGTTCATAATATATCGAAAACTGACAGTGTACTTGTCTGTCAGACGATGGAGTAAACGCTTCTCAAATTATTTCATAAGACATAACAAAATGTGCCTAAAAAGTGAATATTTCTTGGAATTTTACTCTCAATACTCGCTTCGCTTAAAAAAGTGACCATTCATTGTCATACACACTGTATAAATTAAAAAAAAGTATTATATATCAAACCCTCTCTTGATATATATGCCAAAATAAACAACAGCTCACTTGCTCCACGTTTTGATTAATTTATGTAAATATTATTAAGTATATTTGAAAAATCAGTAAAATTTTATGTTCTCACGATTAGTAAGCGCGATATTGACATTGACATGGAGATAAGAAGCGCTCATCAAATACGAAGAGGAGCGTAATTTTTGAGGTTATGAATCTGAAAATACCTTAGAACATAACATTTATGTTCTAAGCATGGAGACTAGACATAAGGAGCACAAACTCTGTATTATGAAAAATGTCCTCGAAATGCGTTAAATTGTGATGGCGCTCGTGTAGCAAATTGGTCTGAAATGTTTAGTTGGAATGTCATGGTAAATTATTTAAGGTTATGTAAATGGAGATGGTTTGTTTATTTTAACTAGGTTACATTTTATGCTTGGTTTTAGCAGATTTCAAGGAAAAAATAAGTGATAATTTTGCTGTTATGGAAATAAATAGTGGGAAATATCTTGAGCTCCCTTCAATGCGAACCTATTCTTCATATTATTATACGATACTCTTTAAAATGAGTGTGACAAATGTAATCATTTGCTTTCAATGGCTAAGGTTATCGTGAAATTATTTCACGTACTGTTGGTCAGAAAAAATACAGAGATAGCGGTGTATATTTTTTATCATTTTAGTCTAGCTTGACAACTTTTCACAACACTCGTTTTTACCATTAATTGTTAATTTAGATACAACTTTTAATAAATATAAACACTAGACGGAGATTTTTCTAGGATAACTTGGTCGGCATACTTCACTCTGTCCTCAGACCAATTTGCTACTCTCGCGCCATCTACTATTCAATGCTTTTCGCGGACACTTTTTCGACATTTTTCCTATACAAGTTTATGCTCCTTATATCTAGACTCCATGGTTCTAAGAAAATGCAGTCTTTCCAGACTGACATCACTGACAGGTCAGCCATATTGTGCTGGGGGACACACTATTCAGTTTTCATTGTTCACAACAGCGGATGATAGACTTTTATTATGTCTTAAACTATTTTAATGCTTTTTCTGAACCACGTCGTGATGCTTGGATCACTACTTTCGAACAAGGGCCTCCCAGTGAATCACAACAACAAACGTACACCAGGTACATACAATATTGCACTTTTCGTGATTTACTAACAATATAAAGTATAACCCGAATATTGTTATGACATACACAAGTGTCGCGTGTTTGCGAATTCTGCAATACGAAATGCAAATCAGTTGTTGTTAATCTGATGCTATAACTTACTAAAAAACAACATTAAGTACTTGGTTTTAATCTTGATTAATCACCCATGCAATACGATTATACGTAATTTGCTGTTTCACTTTCATATATAAAGAAAAACATCAACAACAAATGTTGTAAATATCAGAAAAACGCGTCGATGCATAATATCACACGAAAATTACTTAAACTAAGGTATGTTCAGAGTTATAGTGCGAGAAAGAGGTATAGTGATGCAAAACGACGCCGACAACATCTTCTGACTGTTAGCTGGACCAAAGAATACACCAGCTTAACAAGAAGTAAAGCCCGACGCAATCTCTTCGATGTTTTGGTAACATAAATTTATGACCTTGAGAGACCGACGTTGACAGATAACTTAATAAATGCACGGAGAAAATGATCAAATTCTCAAATATCGGCGATATAATTGGTCGACAAAGTGGAGTATGACAAGTAACTTATTATACAAATGGCTCCTTTCAGACATGCGCATACAAAAAAAGGATCGGAAGTTTCGCTTCTTGTTAAGCTGGTGTATTCTTTGGCTGGGCGTACAACGAATAGAAAGCGTGAAGACAATAAACACTATACAACATAAAAGTGGAATTTTTGTATTCTGTGCATTGTTTAAATTGCGATATGTTCAAGTGGAAACCTCTTTAGCTCTGCTTTGTGTTTTTTGGCAGTGGCAAAACAAATTGGTTGGTCGCCGTCCAACCATTATCGCGTATTTTAGGCGTACGATTCAATTTCTTAAAAGGATTTTACTTATTTATGTTTTACATAGCTTACTACGTCTAATGTCTGGATACCTGGCCACTCTGGCATGGAAGGAAACGAAAAGGCAGACTCTCTTGCAAGGGAGGGAGCTCCACGTGTGTTTCTATCGCACCAGGGGTGCGATTTTCGAAACCATCCGGGAGTAAATCGTATACGAATCAGTTATAATATGGCAGGTTTTGATTCACTTAAGCTCCATAAACGGAATATTCAGAAAGGCAATTTGTGAAACTTCATAGACTTATAAAACCTGTCGCTTTAGAAGTAATAAACATATTGGAGCCTCATCTCCCTGCTCCAACAAGAATCTCAGCCTTGAGCATAGATAGAAAATAAGGATAACTTCAATAAAGTATATTTAGGCAGGTTAACCAGAAAAAATTGATATATAGGTACCCTAACTTTTTTCCTACCACACTTGATACAGTAGTTGGTATATTCTTTGCATAGAACTATTAGAACTGCATAGATAAGGTATATTCTTTGCTTCTCAAATGTCACAAGTGACAAGACCATACGATTATGCGGTGTTGCCGGCTGCTAAATTCTTCGTGTACGAAAGTTTATTCGAATGGTGTTAAAAAATACAGATTTAGCAACGTATACGAAAAAATTCATGTGGAAATAACCGTACACGCATATTATTAGTGTGAACTCGAAAATCGCACCCCAGAGCCTACAATTGGCATCGCAATAAGTCTTGCTCACTAAATACCTGGACAGCAAGAAGAGCTTTCGACTTCTGGCATAATTTAACAGGATTAATTCACTCAAAGGCTTTTATACATCCTTTTAAGAATGTCTCCAAACAAATGTTAGACTACGTTTTCTAACAGGCCACTGTCATCTAAATCATCATATGCTAAAACTTGGACTGTCGGAAGATCCGACTTGCTGACGGAACGGTACCGGTTCGGCGTCGGAACTGTGGCGTGACTGATGTGTTTGAATCGTTCTTAATGTGCTACTTTTGGCGAGTATTTAAAATATCACAACACGATTTAAGTTGAAGCAAAGTAAAAATTCTGTCAAATGCATTGATCCTTCGCTTTACGTTAAAAATATAAAAAAGAAAACATTGCAGTTAAATCCAGCGGCTTTTGCATTTCGACTAGAAATTGTATCTATTTTCGAATCGAACTTTTTTATTCCTCGTATTCACCAGATTTTGCACTTTTAATATTTGTTAAGTAAACTTTGATGAGGAAAGTGTAGTTAATAGAACTCTGTTATTATTCAGGATACACCCTTCAGTAAATAAGCACCCAGTAACCTCGAAGTGTCAAGCGGAGAATATCATCCCACATATCTTATCACCTTTTAATCGCAGACAAAGACCAGTTGACCAAAGTAAAATAGAGTAGATAGAGAGCGAAAGCCAAGCTGGTGCACAGAGATTAGCTGGCGAGTTAATCGCGTTAAAACGGGCAATGCTCACTCATAATGGCCAACAGATGGCAGATGTGGTCGCCTATAATTGAATCAACTTTATCTGTGAGGATAATGGCAAGAGGGTCGTCGCGGGTGGTTGGCCGGCCGCAGCACTAGCTGATTTTTGGTCCCTTTCAAAGATAGACGTTAACATTTCAATCATTTATCCATTTCCGTGGGAATAAATATTAACAAAAACAATTATACACCTAATTTAATTATTATATATTATAAAGGATCAGTTGCGTTGACAAAGTCTTTTGTTGTTGCTGTAGAAAACTGTACTAAATATGATAAATGGGAGGCAAGAGATCGCTACTGTCGCATTAACTAGTTTTAAAATCTGTCCCGGACGTTTCTGGGCACATTAATATCATATACGCGATTAGCCGTGAATGGAAGCAACCTCTTTTACTATGGCATTTATATAGTACGTGCGCTCATTTATCAAATATTCAAATTTTCCAATCTTTTCTACATAACAAGCAAGAATTTCGAATTTTCGTCTGTAGTAGCAAAGCTTTTTTTGCGAGCTGAGATGGGAAACCCATGTTCGAATGGGTCCTAACCAGTACCCTGACAGTGTTGGACTCATCTCCAAGGGAATGCCTACCAACCAAACCCACCTCAAGCTCGCCGTTACTCCCGCCTCGGAATCACTACCCTAGCATACTTCAAGGCGGGCGGCGATCCCTTACACACCATCCGTCATCTACTCCCTTCTATCCCTCCTACCTCTCTCATGTCTTCTTTTCCTAATCATGCTCTCCACTAGATTCACCTGTATACCATCCATCCATCCTCTACATTTTTTATTCCCGTGGTCTGCTTTCTCCTTACTCCTATTTGCCCAGACTCGTCCCCTCTGAGGGGTCCAGAGGGTACCTCCCATGTTTTCCCTCTCCGCCTTCATCCACTTCCTTCCTGGTTGCAGTGCTGGAGGAGCTAAGGTATATATGTCAAATATTTTCAACTGAGATTAGGAAACGGAATCGTAATCTTATTATTACTTTTATAGAAAAATGAGTAGATTTTTGATGCTGTTAACAAAGCTTCTTGACCTTGAAAAACGTGGAAGGAAGAAATCCTTACATAGAGCTTCTGCTATCATAGCAGAGACTTAAGAATATGAGCCAATGCTACAAAGATTGATATCAGTCGATTAAAATGCAAAAACCCAGAGAAACCCACTGGTTAAGACTAACCACATTTTGGAGGTTAGAATGGTTAAAAAGTTAAGCACTTTGGTGCTATAGAATTCGAAATCCTATAAAGTGGTTACCTTAATCACTGACCTTGCTTTTTACCACTCAGCTGAGTGGTTAAGTTGTAACCACTTCCTTATAGAATCAGGCCGATTGTGACATAATGACCTCTTTGCAAATGTGTAGCAAATGATTGAATGAAACTGTCGACATGCAAGATTTCCTTTTGTCATATCAAAATAAATAAACAAGCTACATAATTGTAACGAATATGCCCGCGGACTATTATTAGAATTTTTAAAGCAGCAGACACAAAAGGTTGCTGGAAAGGATCCGAACTAATTTCTTTCTGACTGCAACTGACAGAAGGTTCCATAGACACGCCCAATTGTAAAAATATTATATTAATGTGTTAATAATGGTCTAAAGTGAATAATAATATGTTATTTCAAAAGAAGGATGGGCTAAACAAGATGATTGATGTTTTCAGATACCTTTATTTTAAAGTGACGAAATTTCCATTTCGATTGTACGAAATTTAAATAAAATATACCTATAGGAAGAAATTGGTTGATTTATTTAGCCTCTGACTGACTTTTTTCTTTCAGATTTTTTGCTTCTATAATTTTTCCCCTGGCCAATCTTAGTTCTGGTTTCGCTTTTAATTTTTTCCACTTGCTGTTTTTCGTACTTCATTTGTAGGCACTATTTCTTAGTAAAAGTTTTCTTCATATAGTACCTACACTCTCTGGGGAACAAGCCAGAAAATCATTTCCAAAAATTTCATCCGATTAGAAATAGACTTATTGATTCACTCGCTACATAGTAAAGTAAAAGATAACTTCATGATTATCTGGAATTCGTTTATCTCAAGTAATATTCCTAATAGTTGTAACAACACTTCGATTTCACTGTTACCGACATTTAAAGCTTAAACTTGGAGCAATTATACTATATACTTCCTTAATATTGGCTGTATCCCTTCGTACTGACTAAAGTATAAAGTTTACTCTGTTTATCGACATACCAATGTTTTAACGACACTACCAACTGTTACGTTTACGAAGTTTAGAAACTTTAGAATTGTAAACAGTTATATGTGTTAAGATATTGCAGATATTTTGCACAGGCACGTGAAAATTGTTACAATTTTAAAAAGCTTGGAAATTTCAGAGCATTTTGAGTAGCCAAACTACTCCTAAATTACTACCACCGTACACTAACTACCGACAAGTAAATTCACTTGCGTGGGAACGTTTGAAAATGTTGGTACATCTTTTCTCTGGCGGCTTATACGTCTATTATCATAATACAACATTCAATACTCGCTTTAAACTAGCCAGAACTCGCCAGACGATAGGAGGGGTAAGGAAATTTTCGGTAACTCATAAATCGACGAAGTGAATTTACTTGTCGGTAGTTAGTGTACGGTGCTACTACTAAACTACTCCTAGTAAGCTGAACTATATTTATTTTGTGCCAATTTCCAATTATAAAATTGTCAAAAAATACCTAAATTGAACAGCCACAGCAGTTCTTACCGCGAATTTATTTTAAATTCACTTGTTATTCAAATTAAATCAAACCTTGAACATTCGCGACCAAAAAAAATCTTATTTAATAACAGATAAATATTCTAGTTTCTATATTCTGTAAAATGTTTCAAATCGCAGTAGATACACTGGGCCACCACGGCTAATGGTATAGGGAAAACAATGTGGCAGAGAGAGAGACATCGAGGCAATGTGTAGGAGAGGGACAGAGAGTCATCTGTCACACGTCTGATGCAGCGCTCTGGCCCACCCCTCAAATATTCAGGACCCCTAAATTTCCCCAAGACCAAATTTAAACCATCCAAACAGCCTTCGATGTTATGACGTCGTCGAATTATTTCAAATTGAAAAAATTTTCGAATTTTGTGAGAATTGAACCGTCGATCTCCGCAACAATAGTAGTGTATACTTGCCGTAATATTGTGCGAACTTAAAGTTGTCGGCTCCTTGTTCGACTGTAATTCGATACGATACCGTCATAGTCCGCGATATAATTGAAAGGGATATACCATTAGATAGCTGCATTAAAAATATTACGTCCACTATCATAGGTAACGAATGCTGCCATAAGCTTGCATACATATAAACCGCGAAAAAAGGTAATTTTACGAAAAAGTCGCCGGCTGTGTGACATAATTGAGTCTGAGGTGTCAAATCGTTAGAAATACCTTAACGTCCAGTATACGAAACATCCTTTTAACGTTTACAGAGTGTAGCAAAAAGCTAATAAATCAAGACAAATGACATATCCTTGGAAAGAACTTAACACATAATACATTCCAAAAAAGTATCTATCCACTTTATTTAAATCTACGTTATTTACATAATATTCCTTGAGAATTTCCCTTAGTAAAACGTAAAATGATTAATATCCACCCACGTCCGAATTTAAATATCTTCACGTACACCCCGAATCTAAGATATTCCTCTGGGATTGTTGGCAAAATGATAAAATGCAGTGGACTCTACCTTACAGTGTAATATTTGAGGAATGAGCTTTAGGTACGAATTCCATTGGCGTGCACTTTAAAATACTCAACAAATGACATTATTATCATTCTGCCTCACGCAACTACATTTGTTACAATTTGATACTAATATTTCTTCAATTCTCTCTTCATTATTCCTAGATATTTGGATACAAACCAAACAGATTTTTGGATTTAGAAATCGCAGGATACATAGCTTTGAGTTTAGTCTACTAGTACTAAACAACGCGGATTCTGCTCCATTTTGTCTAAAATATCATTTTCGTACAACTCTGTAACATACCAGTTTCAGTACTATTAGGCACTACTCGGCCAGCTTCTGTCCTTGAGGTACTTCAGCTTTAATCTGAAATCTAAAATGTAGACGTCACTTTGAAACTTTGTTAAAGACTCTCGCAACAACTACGAAAAGAATTGAGCAAATTTGTTTCATCTGTTCTAGTAAATTATAAATTTTTTTTTCAACTAAATTTATACAGTTTTGACGCACCGCCGCTGAGAGCTTAGGTTGAAAGATACAGCTTGGGGTGTCGCTTATGATTGATGAGTGTTGTCGACACTGTGTTCTGGAAGATGTGGAAGCTCAGAGCCAACGTGGCAGGAGGTATAACTAATAACTACAACGCGAGAACGACTCTTGAGATCGATATGGTTTCTGAACTAGTTAGAGCAAAAAAGTTTGTTTTTGTCGACTTCCTTCTTTATTTTTATATTCCGTTACGGAATAGGATAATGTTATTTTTGAATGGGACAACTTTTTAGCGTATTAATTAGCTTAAAAAACATAGGTTTATATAGAAAAGTTTTTAATTCTTCGAACAAATAGTTTGGTTAAGGTCCTTGAAGGAATTGTCTTCAAAATAAGATTTACGACCTGAAAAAGCTAAAGATAATATTCAAGAAGATTTAGAATATATTTTAGCACGCCTGACAGGATTCAGAATCAAGTGAGAGAGGGGAAGAACGAAAAGAAACAAATAGGACAGTGTCCGTTGAAAGGATAAGATGAATTTTGTAATACCAATATGAATTTTGTTGTTTAGAAAAGCATTTTCCATCAATTTCATAATTTAAATCACTTTACATGGAACAATTGGAGTATTACGTACTTGGTTTTCTTTTAAAACATTTTCACTTCCATAAGCACCAACGTCTAATATAATCCAAAAACCCTAATGAGCTTTCATACAGAAATACTGTAGACTTCGAAGGCTTTCATCTCTCTTCAAGGCTCAAGTATTGTTTTCCCATTCACCCTCTTCAAACTTCCCAACTTCAACAAAAAGATGTAAAACAATGTACTTCTTGCATGATTCAAGCTAAAACCATTGTATTAAGACGGCGAAAACTTTATATATATTCCACCATATCTAGAGTTTGGAAGGATTTCTATACAGTCTTTAATAATCTATTGTAAAAGTAAGTCAGTCTTTTACGTTGCAAAACGTTTAAGATACATTCCACCAAAAATTAATCTAATTTTGTTATAATAATTAGTGATAATAAAAGTTCTGTGTTGAGTCTTCTCGGTTATGCAAAAAAGGAGAACCATCTGGATCAGACTTTGGTATTCGTATGATCTGGATGGAGTGGAACCTAGGAATCAATTCCTGTGTAACCATAAAGCACCAATTAAGAAGAAATTGTATTAAATGGGCTGACAAACTTTCAGAATCTAGAGGCAAATATGATTATCAAGTAACAGCATCTCCGGAATCATCTGGCTACATTTCTGGATAATTTTTGGAAATTATAGTGAGGAACAGGGAGAGCGGTTCCACCAGGATCTAAAAGTGATGGAGGAACGGTATCAGCACAGAATACACCAGTCAAACAAGAAACGAAAGCCGGCGTAAATCCTTTGATGTTTTGGAGGCAACATTTCGTGACCTTCAAACTGACGTTGACAGATAACGGATCAAGTTACACTGAGAAAATTGTTCAAAAAATGTAAATTAAATGTAACTACACGCAAAAAAGTAGAGCCAAAGAATCTCAAATAATAATTGTTTATTTTTATAACTTGTTTCGACAAAGTTTTAATTGTTCAACTCAATTTATGAATTGTTTAAGTCAATTTAACAGCTTAACAAATATTGTGAAAAATATATGAATATGTTTTAGCTTCTGTTTTTGGAGTAGGTACCATCCATTATTAAAAATAATGAGCTATTGTTTAACCAAATGATTCTTATTTTTTATATTGTAAGCAAATCTTACAAAATCATTTATAGTTTCATGAATTGTTAACATAAATAAATCCAATATAAATCTTATTTAAAGGGCAACAAAACCACTGTAGTCCAAATAATGTAAGCTCTTCACTCACGTGTTATTAAAGTTGTCAACTAACCAGACATTTTCGGTGATGACGGCCTGTAATGTTCTCTATTTGCGTTAACACTACATCTGTGAACCAGTTTATATAATTCAAATCTCTAAACAGTTCACTAAGAGAACCAGTGGGCCTCTGAAGGTTCTTCAATTTTGGTGGAATTGAATGAGATGGTCGTAAAACCGTTTGAATACATACCTAAAACTGAGCTTCTCTATTGTTTAACACACAGATAAATTGAAATTGGGAAGCGAGTTAAATTTTCAAACTATTATTATAATAATAGAGTTCCTAGAAATCTCGACAAATAGTATATAGCTTATGAAAATCATTTATCCACAATCTGGATGTGATTCCCATAGAACTTAGTTACAGCAAGAATATTTTTTCAAATCCCAGCAAAAAGGCTTTTACCACTCCAAATTTTACATGAAAAAGTTCACCATAACCTTAGAAAGATTGATTTTTAATGATTTGTTTTTCAATTTTAATGAAAAATTAACCGTATGCAAGTACATAATTCTAATTGATGCATTCCAGCGGATAACAACAAAAAAATATCGACCCTACCTACAGATTGAATCAAGGCCATGAAATACCTTATTACCAATAATTATTACAAGTATGTACTACATATGAAATTCTCATTGAACATGATGCTTCATAATTTTGTCGCGATTATCTTTGTTTTTTTGTAAAAACAATTTTCATGGAATTACACACATTAAATAAATTGGTTGTAAATTTTAATAACATTCTCATAGCTTCAAATTCAATCAATGTTGTGGGAATTGTAATTTCCTTAACACATATCCAATTATCTTTACTTGTTACCAGAAATAATTGAATGTCAGATATAAGTAAATAGGTTAAAATTCTCTTTCACCTATAAAACTTTTAGGTCAACGTGGCAACCATGCTTCAGAGTGTTTAAGAAGTCTGAACAGATATCTGCATCATGGTAACATTCGGTTATGATTCGGTTGTTTAACGTGGTTGTGTGCGACTAGCGGCACTATACAACCTTTATAGAATCATTTGCTTCCTAACCTCAAAGTGGTGTAGATAGTTTGAAGGATGCAAAGATGTTGAGACTAGATAAGCGGTCAAGAGATTATCCCCAAGCACACTTTTTATTTTTTCCTTCCCTCCTTCAAGGATTTATGCGATGTTACTGTGGCTATAGAACTAGTATCAACATATTAAGTAACTGTCATTTAGGTGAGCTCCCACCCTTTTCCAGTATATACATTTAATGTTGTTTTAGGGGTAATAAACTCCCGAAAAAAGCATATAAAATGAAACGTAATTTGGTTGCGCATAAAATCAATCAGCCATATAAAACGGCACCTCTATACCGCACGTAAGAGTCTAATTCAGTTAATTTATAAATATTTTAGAGAGGGTGCCACCCTTCGGAGAGTATCTCGAATCCCCCAGTTCCGAAATCCGCCTCTTTCGTTCAATTTTATCAACCAGAGCATTTTATTTCGTTCTCGCCTTCATGACTCGTATAATATACCAATTTGTCCTGATGGCTTCATTGGCGTTACCGGAAGGGAAAATGTTTACTGAAGAAATACAAACAGATCAAAATAATATACTCACTTGGATTATCAATTCAGCTCCGGCGTATTCCCGATTGAATTACAAACAGCTACAGTTAAAAAGGTTTAGTTGATTAATGTAGAAATATCTGGTCGAGCCACAGGCTTTTTAGGCTTAAATACCTGGAACAGGTGCTCTTGTTGCCTGATCAGGTTGTCTTTTTGTATTTTCATCACCTTTTTCTTTGTATAACGCAAAAACATTCTAACGAATGTATGAAGTATACCAGAGACTCCCTAAAAATAACTGGCGAATACTGGAGTTGATGTCTTAGGTCTCAAGCGACATGGCGGTTGGAAATCTGCAACTATTGCTGCAAATTATGTAGCGGAAAGCGTAAACTATAAAGAGGAAGTTGGAAATAAAATATATACAGTATAACGAAGCCAGAAGTCTCCTGCAGTACTTCAAGACTAACAGAAAACTTGAAACTGTGAACTCACTCCTCCTTTATAGACTTTTGTTACGAAATAAAAAAGAAAAAATGAAAATGAAAAAGCACTCAATTTTTAATTGGATTTGGTTAATTCCATAGAATTTTAATGTATACTTTACATCGCTCATCATCATTCAAAAACAGTCAAACTTTTACAACTCAAACAAATCTTTTATCAGTTTCTTGATGCCTGATATAAAAATTATGCAGAGCGAAAGAGAGATTTGAATTTTAATACGACTGTCAGCCCCGCTTTTTCTGGAAGCAATTAAAAGTACGACAAAGTTTTAACATTGTTCGGATTTAAAAGCAGAATCGATTCTTTTATTTCGGGATTTACTTGGATGAAACTTACAATTCCAAAACCTTAAAGATTAAATGGCGGTAAACGGTTTTCCTTTTTATAAATACTTTCCACTTATAAAAACTTTTCCATCAGGCCAATCCCAATCAGCCATTACACTATTCATTAAATTGAATTTACTTTTGTGATAATTGAATTGTACCAATGAACTTCCTTCTGTAGATATTGGAAAGCCGGAAAACTCCTACCATTGTAAATGAGTTGAATGTACTTGTCAAAGCTAAAATCCTCCAAAAATATGGATATGGTTGCAAACATTACAAATTTGCAAACAATAGAATGTTTAAGACAATTCATCTGAATAAGTGCAGCTATACCATAGAGTAATAAATAAGAGAGATGTTAAAAGTGTAGTGTTTTGTGGCACAAAGTTACCACTAGCGCCTACCTTGGCTACTGGTATGAACTAACATTCAAGACGCGCGCTTTTTGAATTTGCAATCTTTCAGTATACGCGTAATATTGTACAATATTTGCAATTGAATGATTTTGCACTTCAATATTTGTTTTTTAGTGTTTTAAGTCAAATCATTCAGCTGCAAATATTGTATTAGCATATAATATTATAGGGAATTAGGGTAAGGGAATAAAAAACCCTTTGCAAGTGATAACATGTTATTAATTTAACATCTTTCATACAATAAAATATCCAAAATAACATACAAAAACAGTCAATAACTAAATCTGAATTGGGATAGAAATTGGACTAAGTTTAGAAAGAACGTGCAAATTTTGTCAATCTAAATGAGTCAGTGAAATTATTTTCAAAGAAGTGATCTTCAAGCAAATAACACCTTTTATTTCAATAAGTAAGGTTCATTGTTTCAAACAATTTATGAATTTGTTTAATATCTATATAAAGAAACTTAAAACTTCTTATATGTATGATTTTTCAGTTATTCAATTGACGTACCCCTTTAAACAATTTGGCATCTTGAATCACACAACAATATTACAGAGCAAGCTCACAAATTTAAAATATTGAAGCACTTTTTTTCACATGAGTACTAGGTACCTACAATTACATCCTGAATTCCATTAATATATACACATAGATTCAAAAGTTTTGCATCACCCTAAATCTCCGAAAAAAAATGTGTTCATTATAAATGGATCAGAGATTAATCAAATAATTAGTTTCAATAAAAAAAAACGTGTATATTTGTCAAATTTTTTTATTATCCAATAATAAACTTGCTTTAAACATAAAAAGTATTCTTAGAAATTAAATTTATTAAATACAAATTGATTCTTTTTAAAGAAAAGGTTTAGTGAGAACCTGCATGAGAACTTTTAATAAAGAGTATATCCACCTCTAGAATTTATGCAAGCTTGAAGTCGCCTGCCCATGCTGTTTACCAAATTATTGATATTCTGTTGAGGAATATTTCGCCATTCTTCTTGGGCCGCATGAACAAGCTCTTGTACACTCCTGGGTGGATTTCTGCGTGCTGCCACTGCCCTGGCAAGCATGTCCCAAGCATGTTCTATGGGATTCATGTCAGGAGATAGGGCGGGCCGGTTCAAACGATTGATCCCTTCAGTTTCAAGATACTCATTTACAGCTCTGGTCCGATGAGGTCGGGCGTTATCGTCCATAAAAACGAAGGAATTGCCAACAGCTGCGCGCCATAGTCTCACGTGAGGATGTAGAATCTCTCTGAGATACCTATCACCAGTCATCGTTCCCTCCACATGAATTAATTCTGTGCGATCATTTAACATAATACCAGCACAAAACATAGCACTTCCTCCTCTGAAGGGTGGCACGTGGCGAGCATGGGCAAGCTAAGCAACTCTTGTTGGATCCCGCCACATACGTATTCCATGGCTATCTTGTACCAAACAAATCCTTGTCTCGTCGGAAAAAAACACCGAATTCCAAAATTCTTCAGGCAAGGCCGCGTGTTCTTGAGCCCACTGTAGTCGGCGAACTCTGTGCCCAGGTTGTAGTCTGGGCACTCTTATTGGTCGGCGACACCTCAAACCTGTCGCAAGTATTCGTCTTCGTAATGTCGAGATCGATACTTGAACTCCCAACGCATGTCTCATATCTCTTTGGAGTGCTGGTATTGCCATGGTCGGGTTTCTTCGGATAGTTAAGTGGATATAGCGGTTCTGCCGCTGATTAGTAACACGCCTTCTACCGCTTCTAGGTCTATCACGAAGAGATTTGGTCTGGAGATACCGGTTCCATACACGAGACACATCACTTTGCCAAACTCCAACTCTGTTTGCCACGAACCTTTGAGAATGACCTTCTTCAACTAAAGCCACTATTCTTGCACGGTCAATCTCACTTATGACTTGACGATTCATGTTTGCACTTAAAATCGTAAAAATCAAATGCCTTGAATGTTAAAATGATCGCACTAAAAAAGTTATCTTACAAAAAAAAACTGTAAACATCTGTATATTGCAAAAAATATGGAACATATTGAAATGGTAAACATTGATAAGCAAGCCAACAAAAATTGTTAGCGCAAAAAAATTCCTTCGCATCCGAAGAAGGTGATGCAAAACTTTTGAATCTATGTGTATTTAATACATACATATTATTTTGGTTTGGGTCACAAATTGTTGGTAATCCTTCGTTCTTGTCTGCAAAAAAAAACGATAAAATAAAAAATAATGTTATGATTATTTTACGAAAACCCAACCTCAAACGCTAGTCTCTATGCTCAAACGTTTGGAATAAAAATTTGTTTCAACTTACCTACAATAAGTGATGATAAATGCTTTTATAATAGTAGGTACCAATGATGAAGATACATTAATTCATTTGCAGATAGGCCAATGAGTAGATTAAATAAAAATAAATTTAAAAATGACAACGACTAACCTCAAATTAAAATAATACTACAAATGAAGTTTTGTGTAGAGGGAGGCGGGGTTTGTTAGTTCAGTTAGTTGCTGTAAAGAGCCATGCGCAGCTGGCTGCGCACAAACTTTGTTCCATTTCTTTCCATATGATTTAAAACCTTAACTTATCACACACTCTTCAGCTCTCTATTTGTACATTATTCTGGTTACCACCACAACAAGATCGTCACCACTTCAATAGATTCCTTTGAAGAGAAAATAATGTCGCTAGGATTTTCAGCTCAGATATTTGAAGTATGGCCCAAATGCGTACCAATCCATTTTAGTTGTAGAGCTACTTGCTAGTGGGAGTCCTCACACTTCTTGCCTTTCTTTTGAATCGTATTTACTTACACATTTTTCATTTTTAAATTCGTTGTTGGTTGTATTAAAATCTTCCAATGAAATTGTTATCACGTTGACATATGAAAACGGTTGTATTACAAAACCAGTCAAGTGCAATCCAGAAGGTAAATGAAGTGATACTGACAGTCCTAATCTTTTATAAAATATAGTCCGAGCAAAAAGATACAAATAGATATACAAATAGTTATTAGAAAAAATTGGTTTAAAAATGGATAGAAGTTTTTAGAACTTTAGCTCTTTATGTTAGGTTGGTCTGACCATTACGTTACTTGGAACGAGGGAGGTCACGATGCAAAAGATCTGACCGTTACGTTGTTACGTTATGTGCTTTGAGCGCGTGGGCTCTCGCGCTCTCTCCTCTCCATACATTGTATTATTAATTACAGTTAATAGAATACTTAATATGTACTTTGTGCCAATCAACTTAATGATAAGATTTTTATAATTAATGCTACTGTATATTTTTGTTAAATGAAGTTTCATCCAGAGTGAAATAAATTCTTATATTAATATGTGTATTTATTTATGGATTCAAAAAATTTGATTATTGCTTAAAAGGAACTAAAGCTCTTACCGTGTGTCCCACGACACGCTCTTCAATTTTTCTAATATTAACGAGTGACATTTTCACTTGGTTGCTGTTTATTTTCGGTAATTTCATTTATAAAATTTAGTTTTTATTCACTGGCTTATATTTTTTGGTCTATTGGTCAATTAAACAAAGCCGAAACACTGTCGCTTAGCTATTTATGCCATGGTAGGACTAATCACATCGTGGTTCCGGCTCTAAAGAGCTTTGATTGACGTTAAGTCCTACAAAAAGAGTAAAATTTTAATTTTAAAATTTATTCTACTGTGTATACTAATTTTTTAATGTCTTACATTGAGAGGTATTTAATAAGAAGAAAAATTATTAACTTCAACGACTACTGGTTACTTTTTGCTGTTTTTTTTTTCAATAATTTCACGTATATAGAGACAAAAATATCAGTAGCTCAAGCGTTACAGCTTCTCACAAATAATTTCCCGTTTTCCAGTTCCGATAACGTTTTCATTTACAGATTTTCAGCATGTTTAATGCCGTTCACCTGCCCTTTAACAATAGATCCCATTTCTCCAACTCAAACTCGTTCCGCCACGACTTCAATCTGATTGTTGGAGCTTTTTCGCATCGACTACTCCAACCCTCCCAGCTTTCTCTCTCCTATCCGATCACGGGTTTAAAGGCCCGACAGAGACGTCGTGATGACGTATCGGGAAATTTTCAGAGAAAACTCGCACAAAGCCGCTGCTACTGGATTTGTTGGCACTCGTGTCGAACAAATGACTGCAGAAAAGTTGATCAAACTGTGCCTGCGGGTGGGTTCGGGTCGATTTCCATGCTCTCCGCTCTATTGCGGAACTCACAAGTTGCTTTTGTGTTGCTATTTTCGAAGCAGCCATTTTGAAAAGTAGTTTTTGTACAAAAAAAAGGAGAATAGTCCAGCTTTTTGTGGTTTTTAAGCTGATGTCAAATTCTGGTTTGCTACCAAGTTTATAGTTTGTATTAATACGTGTTTTTATTTACTTTATTACTCATTACAAACTCTCAAAGTGGCCGATAGGTATTTTGTTTGGCAAATGGTAATTCTCTAGAAGTTACACATCTTTATGCTGGAGAAGATCTGCAAAAGTTGACGAAACATTCTTTCTTTATTTGGACGCTTATCAGATACTGAAAGTTTACAAATAAATTAAAGCAGCTTGTTGTTCCTGGACAGTTTGAAGTGTTAGGGTAGAACAAGAGATTCTGTTAGGTTAGGGTAAATGATTAACACCCAAAAGCAAGCACTACAAAAATTGCTAAGACCCTGAAAATCATGTGTATGGCGATTGGCGAGTTTTAAAAAATCAGTGCTACTACTACACTCGACGTTGTCCAAGCTACTTTACCTCGAAATTTTCCTCAGTTAGTAACATTCGAATATGGTTCATTCACAATGGATTCCTCAATCCCCAGAATTGAATCCATATATATGTGGGATATTTTTGAATTACATCTCAAATATTCAACATTGGCTATATTTTGTGTAACTGGAAACTTAAGAACTAAATAATATGAGAATAAAAAATGAAAATTGGATGTTTTTGAAGGATTGAGAAAATAGCAGGTCACAAAAAAATTGAAGCTTATTATCTCGAGAAATATAAATAATAGAGATTCGGTACTGGGAAGCTTTTTTTTAAGAAATTCAATTTACTACAACTTTGTTCCCTACATTTTTTCTGTAGCTCTAGCCATTTATGAAACAACAACGAAAAAAACAAGAAGTTCAAAAGTGTACATATAGGTTCTTGAAGCCCAAGAACTTCACACTCTCGGGGGTAACTCTAAAGGCTCATTTTAGAATTTCTTTGTGGTATTTGCAACTAAAATTTAAAAAGGTTAGTAGAAAAAAATAGTTTTAAAAAAATCCCTAGCATGAACTTATATTGAGGTGTTCAAACTGGATGATTTTGTAATCATAGTTATTGTTTCTCAATTCCATTTTAATCCTAGTGAGTTTGATATGGAGTTAAAGCACAATTAAGTGTGTTATGTTGAGTGCATTATTTGGTGTTTACCTTGTACATATGTATGATGACGATTACAAATACCGAACTCTAAAAAAACATCATCAATCAAAAGGTAATCCACAAAATGTATCCATTACTAGGTTATTTGCATAAATAAACTGAAACCCATTTTGCTCATGTTTAGAAAACACACATATATATGAAAAAATAACATATGTTCAAATAGGATAAGATATCGAGAAATACGTTTCGTTAATTGCTACGAAAACACTAGACGATTTACTTGAATAAATAGTAACAATATTTTACATTATACCAAATAGAGATAGTTCCCTTAAAATACATATCGTGACATATGGATTGAACACATTGACAAAAAAATAGAGAAAAACTGCATAAAAAAAATGTTCTCTTAAGCTCACTTCCTTCTTTAAATTAATTCAAATTAAACCCTGAATATTTAGTAGGGCTTAGACAATCAAAGATACTACCTGTTGATATCAAACGAATACCTGAGCTAGAGTAAAACTGCACTAAGAATTTCAAAAAGGTGTTTTGAATGGTTCAAAATAGTGAAGAAAGAATGTAGATTCAGTGGATTGGAAGAAAAAACTAAGTAGAAGTGAGGCGGCATAATAGATCTTCTAGGTCTCAGTACCCCAATATACTATATAAAGTTTAATTTTAGTCAATTTTAGTATTCACATGCCTTAACTACTAACTCCTTCCAGACTGTGGTTTGTAACAAAAATGTCCAAAAAAGATTTTTTTTAATTATATTGATACAATAAATAATATATCACATTATTAAATTTTTTATTTGAAGAATTATCATTGTTCATTTATGTTTATTATTTTTATTTTATATCTTCCCCACGATAGCTATTAATTTATTTTTAATTCAAAAATGCCCAAAATAATATCAATTTCTGTGAGTTTGTTACGAAATCAAATAATTTAAAATTAATTTAAATTTATTTCCCCCGTTCTTATTCCTCTCACTAGAATTTTAATTCTTCATATTATAGAGCTTCTTGTCAATTTGTCTAATTTTTTTTATTCTGATGAAAATATTTACAAATCGAATTGTGCTTGTACCACTTTATATTCTGCATATTGCTAATTCCATATTTCCGTTTATAATTTTGAAATATTCCGTTTATATTATTTTTATTTTTTTACAAAAATTTTTCTGTTTCCGCCAAATATTTAAAAAAATCAACAGCCTCATTTATTCTTTTTTCTTATTCTTTTGGGAATCAAACCACAATAAAGTTTTTTATTTTTTATTTCGACGTTTCGGTAGCGTTCCAGCTACCGTTGTCACGATTAACTAGTAATAAAATTAATAAAATAATTTTTGGTCCCTCTATCTGACACAACGAAAAAATATGACAACTAGACAATCAATAATATTTTGAAGTTTAAGACTACAAAACTTTGTTGTTAAATTTTATTAAGGCTAGGTTACTATATAGTAGATCACACCTCTGGTAAAATGTGAAAATTCTTGGGAAGAGGGGCATAAAATTCAATGGGATTCGACAAAAATAATATTGAAAGAGCCTAATAACAAAAGACGAAAAATCAAAGAAAGTGCTTTGATACAACTAAATGCAGGTAAATGTGTAGCTAGTATTTCAGCCGAATGTAGTCAAATTTGGTTACCAATGTTAGAAAGAGACATTTCCAATAATCAATTACCTGCGTTATCAGGAAAGCATCATAAGTTTTTATCCAGGTTTTCTTATGATTTATCATTGGAATAGTTGTTAATCGATACACACTTCAATACACAAAATCACCAAACTGAGTTATACATGTTTTGAAAACAAAAATGATCATACACAAAAAAGTAACAACAAACGCGTTTTATTAACAACATTTCCAAAATAAGCTAAAAAAAGCGCTATCCCAATAAAAACCGTTCCTGGAACGTGCACTTCACTGGACTCCATTTCTAGTAGATTTCTAATATTGAAAACACAATTTATTGCTTTCTGTAAAGTTCTTAAAATTGCCGGTCCAGTGGAGTTATTTGGTGTTAACTGGTAAGTAGATGACGTCGATGGGGATGGCATCGGTTGCAGGTCACATAAAGATGACGATGAAGGTGACGGTAACGCTTTTAAGTCATTTGTAGATGAAATAATTTTATTTCAAATATTTTTCTTATATCAAACCCGGGTGGTTTGATAGTTGTATTGTGACACTACTTTAGAGAATGTACAGAGTTATATCAAAATATTTTCATTATTATATATTTTCAAAAAATTAAAAATGCAACAAAAAGCTAGAAAAGGTGTATATTTTATTTGATCGACTATTTCGTAAATATTTATCTACCTGTTGTTCCGAAGTAAAAAACTATCTAATAAGGTCAAAATTTGCATAATTTTACTTCCCCGCACTAGTGCGTGAAAGTGACACTTCCAAAACTAAAATGCGTGCGGGAAAGTGGGTTAAAACGCACGGTCGTAGAAAAAAGTTTTTTTGACATTAAACGTCAATTTTAATTTGATTTTTCTAAACACAGTGTTCAAATCAGAGAAAATAATATATGTTTCACACGGCACAGGCACAGACTGCGTCATTTCATTACTTATCACTTATATATTTTATTTATGGGGAATTTCAATACACAGTTTTTATATTTTTCTATTTTTTATAGACAAGAAAGAATTTCATTCCAGTTCCTCGCTCATAATCTCTTCATCCAGGATTAAACTTACAAATTTTTTTAACCACTTGAATGTCTTTCATTGTCCGTCCTTTATTTCTTCTTCAAAGTATCCCTTTTTCTCGACTTGACATTTTTCTGAGCGACTGAACATTTTGTTACGCCCCGAAAAAGACATCTTTTAGTTAAGTGGTCAAAATTTGTAACATTATACACACTCACACACACACCAAAAAGGTAAAAATATATTTTTTTATTTCTACCCAGACATGGGTTGATCTTGTTGCCATTATTATTGATCATGTTCGGAACTAATGCCTGTCGACTTTTCGTCTGATGTAAATTGGCAGTTAAATTGAAATATAAAGGTGTTCTGAAATTTCATTTCGAAGTCGACCATGCGTAAAAGTAATTGTATACCCAAATTATTATTTTGAACAACATAATAATGGTGCTACAATTTTAACTTTCTATTGGGTGGATCTTTTGTGAAATATTTTGATTCATAACCTCACTTTTGCTCTGCTTTACACTTACATCTAGTTGTCAACGATCTAAATAACCTCAACACTTTTCGAAAAATATTTTAAAAGCGATCACACCGTGCTATCTATATTTATATTAATGTAAAAATAATTGTCTTAAAAGTTATAACACTACTGGTGAGGCAAAAACAAGAAACCAATTAAGAACTACGTCGTTGGTAAAAAAAAACGCGACGTATAAAAAGCAGGTGAAATGTCCAGTGTATTTCGTTGATGTGACAACACTTTAACAGAACCTGTTATTATTTCACCAGCATACAGTTGTGTCAAGTTTAAGTTGTTCCGAGAAATGGACTAATTAAAGAATAAAAACGTAACTTTACAACGTACATTTTATAAGTTGAAATAGTTTAGTGGATTAGAAGGTTTTCGATGAAAATGCGATATTTTTAAAAGGCCCAATTTGAGGTTAAATTTCGCTAAAGTTTTGTCGACAATCAACACTATTCCAAAGTTCCTAATATTATACCATGAATAAGGCACATAAATGTACCTATAGTCTGAAGCGCTCTTACTTACTGACTTTTTTCAATTTCACTAAATTGTTTAAGATTTTCATTAATAATTTTCTAAATTCCATTCCAAATCGAAAACACTTTGATCATGATAATGTTCACTAAACTACATTCAAGCAAACAAGCATTATTTTTAAAAACAACATCATCAATACCAGGAGGAGCTTACATTAGTTATGTAACACCACGTATAGCTGGAACTTCAATTCAGCTAGTGGCCTTTAGTCTTTTATTCTGTCTGATACTCTTCGTGGCATGTTTCTTTCTTTGACTGGAATTTATTCGTCCAATTAGATACGAAACAACAGCATAATTTTTTTGGATTATTAAATTGAATTCCAGAAGCGGTTTTTTCTTGTTAAAAGGGCGCTCGTAATAACAAAAAGGGAAAATCATAAAAGTCTTTCAAGAAAGCTTAACTTATGTACTCTGTATAAATAAAATAGGACAAGGACACGATACATTTCTGATAAGAATCGATCCCTAAGAACAACTATAATAATGATTAATGTACATGTTTGGGTTCTGTATCACTGAATAGAAACATTGAGTCCCCTTTTTTCGACATAAGGGACACCAATCGACGCTTAGAGTATAGGATTAGCTGACTAATGTGATTTATAGCTAAGATATTGAGAGGAGTGTGCATTAGGCAACCCCCTCGACTAACTAATTAATGCCTTCTTGCTAACCTTTTATTCATAATTGGATGACTATTAAGAGCTACTAAATTCAGATCACATCTGCAGCCCTGTTTTAAACTTATAATATCTTGTTAATTAAGTTTTCCTTGCCTTCTCTGTTTTCCAAACAGGGCCGCTTTTAGCTTTAATTTTATCCCATACGGAAATTAAATGTATGTCAACTGAATGTTCCAAAAAAATCGCGTAACTATAAGAAATAGATATAATGATTCATAAAATAACAGCCCCCTGCATGGGATGCAACCCACTCTTTGGGAGCCCTTCATTCACTAACCAACCAAAGAGAAAGGGCACCATTATGCAAAATAAGCACTAAAACATCTACATTATATCTTTACAACTTTTTTTAAATCGCTTTCCCAAAAAAACCATTCGTTACTGATGACATTTACAGAAACTAACAATCTAATATTTGTGAAAACAGCCCTGATGGTCGTTCTTTAAAACAGGATTACTTAATTCATGATTTTATTTGCTTATTTGTTTTCTCCAAGTTCCTTATCATAGCATTCCAACATTAAGTTGAAACAGATTTATGGTATCAACTTGGATTACTTCTTAATTTAATTAATTTTCGTATAGCAGAGCATAGTAGCGTATTCGTTGGCTGAATTGTTTTAATTTGTATTCTTTTTAAATATCCGGAAGGCTCTACGGATTATAAAAGTGTAAGATGAGACTTGATATCTTTTTGGCTGTTGGCTTGGTCTTAATTCGCTCGTTTGGGTTGTGCTCAACACCCCAGCTGCTTGAACTAAATCTTTGTACCATTTCCAATATTTTCTACCATTCTAGAAGATTTGCTTTCTCCATGAATGCCACTAGTGTTTAACTGGTGGGATTTTGACTAGTTCTAATTTTTCCAGTCCAAATTACATCTGTCTAAGACTTTGTAATTTCTCACAGGTCTTGGTCTTGCAGGCCTGGAGCAGGTCTTGGATTAAGACTATGCAACTGTGAGTCGCTGGACCACAGAAGGCAGAAACTTTATGGTAGAACCCAAATGACTCCAGAAGACTTCTACAATCAACCAGCTAAGAACCTGTATGAGCTAATACAGGGAACGGATTGGCTGAATAGGTTGTAGTCAGAACACTAGGAGTATCCACAATAAGCCCAGGAGGCTGAGGTGGTACCGGCGAAAGGACGGCTCCGAAGGGAAAAAAAACACCAGGTCCAGCTGGGTCCAGCCTCCTTAATAACCAGGGCTGTTAACAATCTAATATTTTAAAAATTACAGCGATTGTTAATTTACGTTAAAAATGTCAAGCTTTGCCATAGAAACGTCATATTTTATGAGGCAGTATCAGTGATACCAATTTGTAAACTGTAAACATAACCACTTATTTCAACGTCGATACATTCTATTAGCCAGTAATTTAAGGCTGTATATCAATTCGAATAATTGACCAATTTTGGTTAGCGCCGAACTCCAAGCAGTAGCGTTACAACTATCATTTCCAAAGGAGTTAAAAAGGAATTTTAATACTGTCTTATACATCAGCTCTCGTTTGTTATTTTTTACCGGATATATAGGAGGCTCTCAATTACAAGAGCACGTATATTTTCATGTAATTTGGGAAATATAAGATGGAATATCTTTATTTTGTTCAAGCTTGAAATTTTCATTGCCCCAGCTTTTTTTTTAAGGAGCCGTCCCTTCGCCGGCACCACCTCAGTCTCCTGGGCTTATTGTGGATACTCCTGACTACAGCCTATTCAGCCAATCCGCTCCCTATATGATATTAGCTCATACAGGTTCTTTGCTGGTTGGTTGTAGAGGTCTTCTGGAGTCATTTGGGGTCTACAATACAGTCTCTGCCTAGTGTGGTCCAGCGTCTTACAGTTGCATAGTATATGCAGAGCTGTTTCGGTATCCTTTTTGCATCTTCTGCATGTGAGGTCTCCGTTATACAGCCCTATTTGGTTGAGGTGCTCCTTTGTGGGAAAGTGTCCCGTGAGTAGCCCCGTTATGATGCGTAGTTTTTTCCTGCTCATTGAGAGCAGTACTTTCGCTACTTTTTCTTATGGTTCTTTTATGAATGTCTCCCCATGTATTTGCTTGGGCGTATTCCTCCAGTGTTTATTGTGTTGTTCTTTCACCCACCCTTTTAACCATGACCTAGTTAAGCATCTGGGGATGCCCACAGCTGGTTCGGGTCTGTTCAACAGAGTTGACGATCCTGCTCTTGCGAGTTCGTAAGCTTTTTCATTACCAGCGATTCCTTTGTGACCTGGGACGCACTCCAGTGTTACACTGTTCCGAGTCGCCAGTCTTTTAAGTTCTTCGCCGCATTCCCATACCAGCCGATATGTTACCCTAGAGCTCTGAAGTGCAGTAATAATTCCAGTTAAAAACAGAGAAGCGAACACGATAGCTCGTGGAATTTTTGAAAATTCCATACTAAACTACGGTTTGATGAAACAAATTAGGACAGATTTAGGAACAGAATATAAAAATGAAATATTCAATGCTTTAACTAAAATGTTAGATATTAGTCATAATTATTCAACAGCATATCATCATCAATCTATAGGAGGTTGTGAGAAATTACATAGAACGCTTAATGAGTATGTTAGACATTTTATAAATGAAAGTAAGGATGACTGACTATTTAACCAAATATAAACTGAGTAGACAAAGTCAAAATAGTAAGGTAGCTAATCCAGTTGATTTTAAAATAGGGGATTCAGTTTTAATAAAGAGGGAAAATAGAACCAAATTTGAATCTTAATATATAGGTCCATTTACAGTCACAGAGGTGAGTGAGGTTAACTGTGAAATCAAACTAGAATCAGGTGTGATAAAAGGAATACACAAAAACAGACTATATCCTTATAGTAAAATGACTTAAAAAGTGTAAAGGTAGAATAAAAAGTGCAAGCGTGTTGACAAACAATTATGAATAGTGTTATAACAAACAATTAGTGATAGTAAATAAATTCGGATAATAAAAACATTAAGTGAACATAAACAAACACAGTTATCGTAAACAATTTTTAAAGACAATGGACATACATTAGTTTATAAATATATGTAACCGTAGGTTAATGACATTATTTAATAATCATTTATTTTTAGATTTGTTAAATTCATTCCATTAGGGGGAAAGGAAGCTCAACGGAATTTATTCTTTTTGTAAAAGGGGAAGGTGTGATGTCTTTTAGTCAAAACAATAAATTTCAATAATATAAATAATAAATTCCCTTGAAGCTAATTCCAATAAATCATGAATCGTTTTATAAATAAGAAATAGGAAGGTTGCACGTACGAAGTCAAGTTCAGAGCGTGAAATAAACATAAACAGTATTATTTATATTTACCAATGATGAACTTGACTCGTCGTATAAATATGTTAACGATAGTGTTTTAGGATTCATTCCATTCTAATTATTCTAATCATTACAATTACTATTAATATTAGTGTTAGTAATAAGTAGTTTAATGTATACTAGTAAAGTGAAGTAATAAGCAGAACATCTCTCAGTGCTACAGGTAGTTGTTTTATTCCTGTAAGATGACAGACCGAGTGACCAGCAACACCACCTATTCAGAGGCCCTTCCACACCTATAATTTACCAAGTATCCATAGTAGGATACATTCATTACAGCTTAGATGATGCACTGTAGAATTGACCAAATAAAAAATTTTGCATTTCCAGAAAAATATTAAATTTAGTTTATTTGCTCTTCTCAATTCTCCGTCACTGACAATAACCTCTCTACTCGCCGTTTCTATATGCATGCAGTCGGTCGGTGTATTATACCATTGTGCACTTGATTAGATCTATGGCAGCAACGTTTCGATTGTAACCGACCTGCCTCTAATTATTCGAACTGTCCGTTACCCATTCATCATCCAAACTGGTTTAATATCTAATTATATTGTTTTACACCTTTTAGAACACTGCAATCATTTATACTGTTTTCACACCTCATATTTACCGAAAGATTTATTGTTAAATTCGCTTATTTACGAGGGCCCTAAGATAATTCAGCAATTTTTTAACTCCAAATGCAACCTTATTTATTAATAGAATAGTTCAGTGCAAGCTGCGTGATTCAGTTCTTGTTAGACAACCTCTTTGCATCTGCAACTTATTTGTACGCCTCTGTATATCGGTAAAATCTGCAATTTCGGTTGATATTTTGGATGAGTGACAGAAGTAAGTTGAAATAACGCAAGCAAGAGGGCACCCTCTCAGAGGGTTGAATAGAATAAGTGAAGGCCCTTTGGGAAAATATGTCAATCAAGTTGAAGCACTTTGTATACTTATTTACAGCATCTGTTGTATCATTTTGAAAAGTCAACCGATGTCCTTTATTGTGCAACGACGTGTTCTGTTTTTCGGTAATGCATGATCGCTTCTTTGCTCTTTCGAATGAATACATCGACTTGTGAATGTTGACAAGTCCAAAGAATGTGTGAAAACTAAACAGTTACCACTCGGGGGACAATAAGGACAACCCAAACATAGTCATTTAATAGTTCGTATTATAAATATTCATATTTTTATCAATTTCTTATTTTTAAAACAGGAAATGACGCTCAAAAAATGGCAAAACCTTGTAAATTTTGCATACCAATTTGGGATTAGGTTCATTTCACCCTTTACTACAAATTCTATATCATGCCGATGGGCGCTGTTTGTTTTTTAAGGGTGGAAACTACCCCTAATTGTCAAAGATTATAAAATAACGCAGTAAACCTCAAAATGGGTAGAATTTGGTTTGGATTGGTTAAATAATGATTGTTTCATGCCCCAGAGATAAATACCATTACCAGACTTGGAAAGAATGCCATTCAATGGTACACCAACGGTTCAAAAGCAATAGAAGGAACTGGGATAGGAGTGTTCGGGCCAGGAACCAAACACTCTGAAAGCTTGGGAAAAACCCCAAGTATCTCTCAAGCGGAAATCCACGCCACAAGAAAGTGCGCCCAGTTCAAAATTGATAAAGAATACAAAAGACAAAGGATTATCATAATGTCGGATAGTCAAGCAGCCCTTAAAGCACTGAGCTATTGTGTAATCAGTTCCAAAATGGTGTGGGAATGCCTAGAAAAACTCAATGAACTAGGCGAGAACAATAAATTCACCTTACTATGGATTCCAGGACACACTGGAATACAAGGAAATGAAATAGCAGATGAACTAGCAAAGAGGGGGACTGAAATACCTTTCTGGCGGCCTGAACCCTTTTGCGGAATCAGCCCCAATGTGATATTGGGCTTTGGCGTTAATTTAACTAATAAACATGACAGTTAATTTTGACATTTAACAGGTGTCAACTATGCTGTTATATGTTAAAAAACAACTCATGTATTACAGTATGTTTTATAGTTTAAAGATTCTTCGTGCTCCAAAAAGTAACTGTCTTCTGCTACCAAAAGTAACTGCAAAAATAGATTAAAGCAAATACGCAGCACTTTTTCATGACCGAGTGTATTTCGTTTGATTTGAATTCATTGAAAGTTATGAAATGAATATCCAATAGAAAATATGTTAAAATTGAACTCTTTACCAGTTTTATAAATATAGCCAGCATCCATTGAAAGCTTAATTAAAAACATCAATTGGTTTCCAACCTGCAATAAGTGATAACCAACATGAAACACGAACGAAAAAAAAAAAGAAATAATAAAAAAGAGTTAGGAAATTATAAAAACCGTAGTGTCAACATTGTTTTCGCGATTCGAAAAACGGGTTTTTAATTTAAAAACGCAGATGTATGCGGGGCCCGCTAACAGAATAATACGCATGTATAGAAAAGATAGCAGAGTGTAAAACAGAACAGCAAATCCTTTCGCAAAAGGGGGTGAACTCTCTGAGGGCTGACTGAGTGTTTTGCAGGCGATAGATAGTTTGTCTCGAGGGACTCACTGCACATATATACAGCTAATCCATTTTTCCAATATACACGTCATTTATACGTAGTACCAGGAGATTAAGGTCTAATGCCCTCTAAGATATGAATGTAAATTAATACGTGAATGTTTTTGGGGGGTGTTTCATTTTGAATGATAACATTAAGTCACTAATTTAATCGAAATTATGATGAAAATTGGATGATGAAAATGGGGTTTAAATATTATTATCATATTATGTCTACTAGCTGACCCTGGCCATGTGAAAAAACATGAATTTTCAAAATTGATGCCACAAACACTTAGGGAGATTGGGTCGTGTTCAGATTTTTTGAACTAACTGAAAATTACGTCTATTTGTATATTTTAATGTATTTCATAATTTTTTTCGATCCTTCATTGGTCTTTTATAACCTTAAGCTGTACAGAACAATAGAAAAAGGTTTGGAGAGGCCAAAAGCCCTGTGTATTAAAGATTACATAGCCTTATCATAAGATTATTTTCAAAAAGTACCTATTTGCCAATAAAGATTTGAAATTTTGTTGTATTTCAATGTGTAGCACGGCTTAGTGTTGGGAAATCTACGATATACAGAGTTATTAAAGAAAAAAAAAGAAAAAATCACTAGGAAGAAAGAGTGCATAGGTTCTTTTCAGGAAAGAATATCCGACAGTAGACAAAGTTCTTGCCTCAGTTCGAGATGATAAGGAATATGAGTCGAGCCACACTATGGAAACAAGAAGGAATGGGATCCAAAAACCGTTACCAGACTTGGAAAGAATGCCATTCAATGGTACACAGACGGCTCAAAAGCAAAAGAAAGAACTGGGATAGGAACCAAACACAGCAGATGAACTAGCAAAGAGGGGGACTGAAATACCTTTCTGGGTGCCTGAACCCTTTTGCGTAATCCACCCCAATGTTTGATGCCTTTTGGTCGAAATATAAAGTTATTAATTATTTAAATTATTATTATAAAATATTTAATATTAAAAGACATACATTCCCTTGAAGCTAATTTCAATAAATCATGAATCGTTAGATAAATATGAAGTAGGAAGGTTGCACGTACGCAGTCAAGTTCAGAGCGTGAAATAAACATAAATAGTATTATCTATATTTACTTATGATGAACTTGACTCGTCGTATAAATATGCTAACGATAGTGTTTTAAGAGGCATTCTAATTATCGATTCTCATTATAATTGTGATAACCATTACTATTAATATTAGTGTTAGTAATAAGTAGTTTAATGTACAATAGTAAATTAAAGTAATAAACAGAACGTGTCCCAGTGCTACAGGTAGTTGTTTTATTCCTGTAAGATGACCCACCGAGTGACCAACAACACCACCCATTCAGAGGCCCTTCCACACCTATAATCTACCAAGTATCCATAGAAGGATACATTCATTACAAATGTAATATTGGAAGAAATGGGTAAAGCCGAGAAAGAGAGAAAATCTGACCATTGGAAAGATCTAGTAGGACTTATACAATCAAAGACTCTTCTGGGTGACTACAACATGTTAAGATCAAATGAATGCATAAGTCAAAGTAAAACTGCGCTAAGAGTCTTAACAGGGATCCTAATGGGACATTGTCGCCTGAATGGTCACCTGAAAAAGCTCAAAATAGTGGAGGAGGAAGAATGTAGATTTTGTGGCATGGAAGAAGAAACCACCATCCACATACTTTCCAACTAGAGCACAGCACCTGGGAGATTACTGGATAGAAGAGGAACATTTACCCAAGTTGAAGCCTGCAGACATCCTAAAATTCCTCCGGGAAATAGGACTAAAGGAGCTACTAGTTTCTGAGACTCTCCTCAGAAACTGAGTAGAAGTAAGGGGGCACAGGGAAACTTAAGAAAAAAAAAGGTTTTTGCTTGGAAAATCATTCCAGAAAAAAGAAGCAAAGCTAAGAACTAAAAAATTGCCTAACAATGTTTTCTTCGATTTCGCCTGTAACTAAATCGTCAGCATAGTCCAGAGCCTAAACTCTTCTCATCACTAGTGTCAACTGTAGAGTGTATAAATATGTGTGTGCAGATTTAAATTTAAAATCGAAATCGCGAGCTAATAAATATTAAAGAATACGTAATAAACACCAAACTGTCAACTAATTAGTTGCCGTAAGTTAATATTGCAGTCCGATGACAGTTGCAGTTTATGAATTCGTTTCCAAATATTCCAAAATTCATGAGACATCATCATAATAAAATTATGAAATTTAATTAATTGCAATCATAATCTAATCATTCAAACGCTGACGGTGTTCGGATTTTCCATTGTAGGAGCATTTCACAATATTCCGATTTTATAATAGCGAATTGTTTATTTATAATATATATTATATATTTAATATTTCAATTATTCATTCGATTATAATAAAGTTTTTAAGTGCGAAATTGAATACCTAATTTGAATTTATTAACCTGGGTTGACAGCGCTACTGGGTATACGTTATTACAAAAAATGTTAAATTATGGAAAAATAATTATACCATAAATATTTATTGCGTTACGAAACTTTGAACATATTTAAACTGGAGATTCAAAAATTATTTGAGATCTTTTTTTAATACCGGTCGTACTCGATGTAAATAAGACATGCAATAACACTTTCAGATTCAAATTAGCTCATTTATATTTTCATTTTGCTGTCACTAGTCATAATTCTACTACAGGGTCTACCAATTTTGATGGCTTTCCAGGATATTCTTCCATCTAGTGAAGGAATTCCCAAAGTGGTCGATAGCGTATGTCACTCACTTTAGGACTTTACTAAGATGTTTGAGAATCTTCAAAAATTTCTTTATAGTCAGTCTTTTGAAATTTTGATATGTGTGTGTATCAATTTATTGGCACTGGTTTTAGAAAACCAAAAGGCCAGTCTAATTTGTAATGTGATTGTTACGGGGTGGTATTCGACGTGGATCGGCCTCTCAACTGATGGTGTTGCTGGTCACTAGGAGGGTCATCTTACAGGAATAAAATAACTACCTGTAGCACTGGGATACGTTCTATTTATTACTTAAACTTACTACTATACATTATACTACTTATTACTTATGAATTGTGATATTTATATTCTAACATTCACATTAACATTAAGGGGCATCTACCAAATTCGACCTTGCACAATTATGCTTTGTATATTTTTTTGTTTCCCTACGTTCTCACGTTTAAGTTCACATAACGAAAGTTTTATTAGAAATATGAAAGCTCCGCAACATGTAGGTAGCCAAGCGGTCCAAACAGATTTTGGTTCACGTACTACTCTATAAGCTTCGTCAGTACTGAACTGGGAGACCGGCGAGCGTTGTATCAACAATGGAACGGCACGCGACTACCGAAGCAGAGAGACAATGTCAGTCATAGAAGGATAGAAAAGCGAGAGATGGATTTTTATCTGATATTTTAGTGGTAGCAACCGAATTTCAATAAGGAATTGTACGGTCATTGAGGATTCTGAGATTTTTATATAGTATTCATAAAGCTTCAAATTAGACTTCTTGTCAATTAGTTTTTCCATTTAATCCATATTTAATTCTTTACAAGGGCTCAAACTTTGCTTAATATGTGTAATTACCTCATGATTCGTATTTTTTTCAACAAAATTTGGTTAGCATTTCAAAGTTTTTATTCGATGAGAACTCTAAGTTCAACATTAATCTACATGATATATTACATTACCTCAAAATTCTTTGCTAAAAATACTTCGATATTTTGTCAAATCGCTGCCGATAGATTCCCCTTAACACTAATATTAATAGTGGTTCTTAAAACACTATCGTTTGCATATTTATACGACAAGTCAAGTTCATCATAAGTAAATATAAATAATACTATTTATGTTTATTTCACGCTCTAAACTTGACTTCGTACGTGCGACCTTCCTACTTTTATTTATGTAACGATTCAACGTTCTTATGATTTATTGAAATTAGCTTCATGGAATTTATGTCTTTCATTTAAATATTATTGTAAACTTATTACATTGACCAAAAGGCATCACACCTTCCCCTTTTACGAAAAGAATAAATTCCGTTGAACTTCCTTTCCCCCTAATGAAATGAATTTACAAATCTCCTAAAAATAGATGATAAACGATTATTAAATAATGTCATTAACCTACGGTTACATATATTTATAAATTAATGGATGTCCATTGTCTTTAAAAATTGTCTACGATAACTTAGTTGTTTGTCATGTTTATTTATTTTCACTTAATGTTTTTATTACATACTTGTTATCCGAAAAATGCCAAAAGGCATCACAAATTTATTAATTTATTACGAAATTTTGTGGAACATAAATAGGCGAAATTTCGATATTAGACACAATAAACACTTGCAAGCTCACAGATTAAAACAGCCTGATAAATCCGATTACGCAATAGCTATTTACCTAACAAGTGCGGAAAAACATTTTCCGCAAGTGATAGGTACAATATTTTTTCTACGAGCGAGAGCAAAGTCAACAGAACTAATCAAAAGTTCTGGTAACAGGTCCGTTTTCACATTTTCTGCTGCCAGAAGAATCTCATCGGGAACTCCGTCGCTTGTATTTTCATCGATTCCTTCGAGACAAATATTCATTTTTAATGAGGATTCACTTATTCACGAGCAAAATATTTTAGAAATGCACTGACAGTTTTCTGACAATAAACAAACAAAAATGAAAGTAAATAGCTGCTTAGTTACACATGGTAACTAAAGCATTTCGCAACCATCATAATATACCGGCTTATTATTAATTTGATATATTGAGGTGGAAAATTATTTCCACACGGTGCGGGAAAATTAATTTTCCACACTAAAATGTGCGTGGAAAATTCAATTTTCTGCCCGCTCGTAGAAAAAATATATTCTTGACGCCAAACATTTATTAACATCTAACACAGAACTAGAAGTACTGTATTTATGGAATTGGGAACAAAAAGTAGATTTTTTTGAAGGAGTAGAAATTAGAAAACACTTAAGAGACCCACGGTATGGAGTCTTCAATGAACAGATAAATTTAGGAAACTTTTCACTCTCTTCTCAAGTAAAGATCAGCAAACTTTAATATAGTTTTCCTTTGCACATTTGTACTGATCTTAAATGGGGAAGAAAGATTTGCAGGATATTCCTATAGGTCGAATAATACCCAAGCTTTAATATTTGTATTAAATCAATCACAATATAGGCACAGATTATTAAGAGAACAGATGCGAATCCCGGTAAAACATCAAACGATTTTCAGCTCGGTCTTCAATGACCTTGGACCTTTAATTCGGTATGGCCACGATGTTACCAGTTTAAAATATTTTCTGAATTACTTACCAAATTGCAGTGTTGACTCGGGGACAATTACAATTTCTAGTGCCAGTCTAGTTTTTTTGGAAGTTTCCACTAAATCTTTAAAACTGCGCCATGAATTAAAACAATAATCATAATCGAATATATATTTATGTATTTATTTAATACCTATATGTACATTCTTATGATTTGTTATAAATAGTCATTACTCTTGGAAAATTAATTTATTTATTTTTAGATAACAATTAAATACAAAAATCAACCAAATAATTCTTAATTTATTTATTATCAAATGGAATACAATATACACCTATGCAAGGGAGAATTTTGATAATAATTTGTAGCACCAAAGTTAATACTTATCATAAACTTTAAAATTTCTTATATCATAGGCTGGGATATTAAATTATATACTCTCATCCTTTGGAAATCGAAAGATCTATATTTTTCTTTCCGAATGAAATGTATTTGGACAGTCTCTGTAAGAACAATACACTCCGCAGCGATGTTTATTCATTTTATAAGAATAAAAGTCTATACCACTATATTTTTATAGTTAATATTACCACAACGCACAATCGATTAGTCAAATAACACAATTAAATCGCCGATTGAACACCTTCAAACAATGAAGCAAACAAAAATGGCTTTATGAATTTTGAGCACAGATTACAAGTGATTTTGAGCATGTTTTGACGTTTTAAGCCAAGCCGTCACCGTTATTGTGCATGGTTGCCAAGGATATGGTTTGTGAAAAAAAGTATATATTTATGGTATGATTTTTATACATTACAATCTTTTTAATTGTATAATTCTTTTAATGTTAATAAAATTGATTTAAAACATGTAATTATCGAATATTTGTATCTGTAAAACTATCACACTTAAAAATAATTGCTCATAAAATATTTGACCTATGATCGTAAATTTAATGAAATATTATGCAAATTGACAACCCTGTTGAGAAATTTCGCGAAGCAGCCCGAACGGAGTCGACATACGACGATGGACATTTAAATGGGTATGTCCACCCATCTCTCTCTTTTTACTGTTCTCTGTCAAGCTTTCGTATCTGTTCTCTTTATAATCTGTGATATAGGTCACCATTTTGTTTAGACAAAAAATTAAACATCAATTATTAGGCATCACATCAAATGAAACTTCTGTCATTCTAACAATATGTCAATATCTTAATAATTATCATAATTTTTTAATTAAATAAAAATTAGATACAGTTTCATTTATAAGAGTATCTAATACTGAATTTCCACGACAATTTTATTGAAATTTTTCTTACGTTCGTATGTACAAAGTGTGAGAACCGTCCTCGAAAGTTGTTACTTACATGCAGATGCCGATGTCCGTAGGCCCTTCCTCGAGGGGCCCGGCGTCGTCTAATGTACTTTTCATGTTACCACGGTAGTCTGTACTGTACCTCAACACGTGCCCCCCAACTCCATTAGGGGATGGGATATAGAAGGCTTGTGTATTATCGATGTATAGCCTTGTAGTACGAGTCGTTCCATGGTAAGACGTGAGGATTTTAGTCAGCCAACCGCAACTATGACAAATCTTTTATTTTTTCTTTCAAGATTTTTTTTATTCTTACAATTTTCAATATAAATTTTTTTTAAAAATATGCTCAAAGTCGTTTTTGTGTTTATGTGTGGCTAATTTAGAAATGGAAAAAGAAAAAAGTGACTCTTATATTATAACGGAAGCCGCTATTTCAATAAAAGAAAAAATATGTTATATACCGGGTGGACCGATAAGCAGATCTCACAACTGTATATAGGTAGGTTAAGTTCTATGTGAGTGAGGCGTTCTCGCCACCTCCACTGCGACCTTCATAGGGCTATTGTGGCTCACCCCTAGGGATTACAATTCACCCCACAAGACGGTGCTTCTGACCGAATGTATTATACCTTACCCTTACAGTCCAAGGTCCGAACCAGACTCATCTTCTTTAGGTGGTAATTTAGTCTACAATGTCCTGTAACCAGTCCCGTCAGAATGCGTAGGTTTGTTCTACGCCATTCCAGGATCTGCTTACTCGAAGGGTAGTATATGAACGCCTTCGAGTGAGAGAGCCCTGGTATGTCTACCCAATACGTGTAGGTTCTCCTCTCCGCCCTGGTAGCTATGGCTGATCTAGCAGTGCTTTCTGTAATGCCAAAAAATGGTTCAGGTCCGATAAATAAAGTCTCTGATCCCTTTTTGCCAGAGTCCCGGCCTCCTCATTGCCCTCCACTCCTCTATGCGCCGGCATCCAGGTCAAAATGACTCTGTTTCTTTTGCCTAGTATTTCAAGGGATTGGGGACAGTTATATACCATCTTGGATTTTATCCTGTTCCAGCTCAGTGCTTTGAGATCAGCCTGGCTATCTGACAGGATGTGTATGTTCTTTTTCACAAGAGGTTGATTCATCAGCTCTCTTGCAGCCAGTTCAATAGCGTATGATTTCAACTCTGGGCTTCCTACTGAAGACCGCCGCTCCAGCCCCGTTTCTGGTTTTGGATCCGTTAGTGTAAATCACGTAGTCCATTTCTAGATTTCTTCGCTATCCCATGGTCTCTCGTGGGAATGAGGACCTTAAAGGGCTTGTCCATGTGAAGTTTTGTGACAGGAGGATCCGAGAGCATCCCAAGAATGTGGTGATTTTGTATTTCCCTCATCTATCCTGAGTTATCCTTCAAGGTCTCTCCATTTATTTGCCTCTTCCTGTATAAAGGTAAAAATCTCTGGAAATGAGTTTCAAGTTTCTAGCTTGACGGCTAAACATTTTAAAGCCTGTCTTTATACATTTTTACTAATTGTGGCCCACCCAGTACAAAAATGATAAAAATCCAAACAACCCAGAATATCTAATAGCAGCATTCAGATTCAGAGCTATAGCAGAAACAATTCAAGCTTGGGCTAATCGGTCATCATTTCTGACATTAAATATTTAAAGGGTCAAAACCAGGGGTAGATCCTAAAACCAGCTTAAACGTTTCACTGTTTGAACGCTATTGGAAACTGGAACTTTTATTTGTGGTGTGGTGTGGTAGGTAAGTATTATAATTATTGTTCCAAGCTGTTCACCGTGGTTTTCTTCTCAGGCTCACCTCTGGCTCAGGCTCAGGCTCACCTCAACTCAAGGTTTGCCTAGTTCCAATTTGAATGTAAGAATAGTATGTTCGGAGAGATATGTTTCCCAAGATACTCTACAGTCTTTTGCTAAATGTTTTAGAACCTGTGTGCCGAGAAAAAGGTGAGTCATAACTTTGTATTTCAAACCAAACGCGCTTAACTAATGTCCTGCTTTGTACTAACATTCCAAACTACATAGTACCTAATATTTAATATTAAAATAGTTATAGATGACTCGGATCTATGACAACTATTATTTTAAAAGCCTTTTTTTCACATTCTCATTATTGTTTTAACAGATTTTCTGTGATTTCTTTTAAATTCCGAGATGAAAATTGAATTTCCCATTGTATGGAAACACAATTCACTCTTACGCCACATTCTCTTGTTCTGTTACTTTAAAAAGCCTTTGAAACGGGGCGCGAAGTGCATTAATATTTTCAATTGCAGGAAGGGAGCAACAAATGAAGTTGCCACGTGACTGAAAGTAAACCCAACGCCCTTTCGTTTGCTTGCAGCTATATTCATTACTGTGTCACGTGTCGCTAGCTTCGCTCGACATTGTTATTGTTTGTTATGTCACGGACCTAAGTTTTATTTCCAACTTAATCCCGTACACTTGCATACTGTTTTGTATTATACGTTGCGTTTCCTAATGGATGTTACAGTTTTTTTTGTACACAAAGAAAACATTTTTTTTTCTACGTCAGTAAAAGTATAATTTTTTTTTATTGGTGAACCATTTTACCTATTTAAAGCACGCCTCAGCGTGTTTAAATCGAACTTTAAAAAACAATGTCAAATTTATAAATTAAAATGAAAAGTGCCGTTGGTATTGTTTGAAATATTAATATTTCGATTTTTCAAATCTTAGGAAATGGTATTTGAATTAATGCTATTGACATTCACAGAACTCAATAAGGTTGAACTTCCATCGAAATACAAATTAGTTTATGCTTTTCTCATTTCCATGACAACGCAAGGTATACATCATATACGTCACGAATTCAACCATTTGACATTTAATTCTTATTTCCATCTATATAATTTCCATTTCTTGTTGTTGTAGTAGTTATAGACCAGTATTTATAATTTCAAAGTGCACCAATAAAAAAAAATAGCGTAAAGTATTCGTGGATAACTGGTCTTTAAAACACTTGCTGTATTACTCTTAGCACCAGTGCTAAAAGTTTTGAAGGGGGTCAACTTATTTTTGAAAATTTCCAGTTTCCAAAGTGTACGATTTGTGCCGAATGCCAGGAACCATCATTTTAAAAATTTAATAAGTCAATAATGGTTTGAAAGTTTTATAAGTACCTACACTAATTATGTCTTAAAAAATCTCTCATTGAAGACACACCTTTACGAATTATAGTGCCCCCATATGGATTCAAAACAGTCATTACTAAGATAAGTGAAAGAAAAATTATAACCCAAACATCCACATTCCGACTAATTGGTTCTTTAATTTAAATAATTTGTTAGTTTGATGTCTGTTTTGCTACCGGTCTTAACCGGACAGGTGTAGGCTTACAATAAATTGGATTGTAGAAAGTAACAATTGCGATAGTAAAAAGGCTCAATTTTGAATTTTCCTCTTCAATATTTCTGTCAGATTATATAACCTCAATACATTTCGATGGTAAAATCCTGTCATCCTTGTATATATCCAGTCGAGCGTGAAAATACGGGATTGTCCTACATAACACTTACATCAGATCATCTCTGAAGCGTAAAATTAAAATAATACTCTAAAAGATTAATCTTCAAAGTGACACAAGCTTTTCGAGAGATACATCCAGTAACACATAATGTATTAAGTCAAGAAATGGATCAAAACTTGGAGAGTCCCTGTTATACTTTTTTGACATCATGTTGACAAGAAAATAACATTATAAGAATACTCTTTCGACCTACAGAATCATTTCATATGGAAATGCAAAGATGAAATTTTGAATTTTTTTCAAATCCTTTAACTCCATGGCTTCTTGTTAAATTATAATTCAACTGCTACAGAAAAAGTTAATAAAGCTGATAAATTCGGAGATTGTGTTTTATAGTTTTTTCGAAAAGTTTGGTTTGTGGGTTTGGGGGGTTACGTACTTGAATACAAGTATGAACGGATTATTTTAAAAACAAACCCATATATACAAAAGCTAATTTATATGCACGTGGAGATTTTTAACAAGACATTCCTTTTATTGAATTTCGTCCAATAGAAATTTTTCAATACTAAATCACTAATTGGCATTGAAAAGATTTGTAGTGGCATTTTTATAGTGGAACAGCCACCTTGGAAGTACCGATAAGAATCTCAACCGCTTCTTTAGCACATTTCTCTTGTATAAATATTTAGCTGCAGTCAAGTCGGGTTGATTTATGTAACGAACTCACATATCCGGGTATGTTCGAAATGTGGTTATCAAAAGAACAAAAAACAAAGTACCCATATTTTCTATAAGGTGTTCTTTTTGTTCCGATATTCGATATTCTCAATATTTTTATTGAATATTTATTAATTATACAGGTCTCTTACTTTTTTGTAGAGACACAGAACCAAGCTCGTTAACAATGGTCGTATTCATATTCATTCATTTACTCACTAAATAAATATTTATTTAATACTTACATATCATAGGATAATATGGTTCGCTTTGTCCTGTGTCTTGAACTCTTTTCTGTTCTCTGTCTTCTACTTTGTCCTGTCATGTCTTCTTCCTTGTATTTTCCTCTGTCTTTTCTTCTGCCACTTCATTTGTGATGTCCTCTGTTATGTCCTTTCTCTTATCCTCTGTATTGTTCTCTGCCTTGTCCTCTGTCTTTTCTTCTATATCTTCCTCAGTCTCTTCCTTTGTCTTGTTGTCTGTTTTATCTTCTGCCTTTTCCTCTGCTTTGTCCTTCGTCTTATCCTCTGTATGGTTCTCTGTCTTTTCTTCTATATCTTCCTCTGACTGTTCCTTTGTCTTGTTCTCTGTTTTATCCTTTGACTTTTCCCCTGTTTTATCCTTTGTCTTATCCTCTGTAGTGTTCTCTGCTTTGTCCTCTGTCTTTTCTTCTACGTCTTACTCTGTCTCTTCCTTTGTCCTGATCTCTGTTTTATACTCTCTCTTGTCCTCTGTCTTTTCTTCTACCTATTCCTCTGACTCTTACTTTGTCTTATTCTCTGTTTTATTCTTTTCCTTTTCCTCTGTTTTGTCTTATCCTCTGTTTTATACTCTGTCTTGTCCTCTGTCTTTTCTTCTACCTCTTCCTCTGTCTCTTCCTTTGTCTTGTTCTCTGTTTTATCCTCTGTCTTATCCTCTGCTTTGTCCTTTGTCTTGTCCTCTGTCTTGTTCTTTGTCCTATCCTCAGTGTTATCCTTTACCTTGTCCTTTATCTTGTGCTTTGTTTTCCCCATAGTCTTGTGCTCTGTTTTTCCGAAAAAAATGCTGATTATGTAAACAAACAAATATCGGACATAATAGTGTATTAGAAGATTGAGGTACTATTATCATTATTATCACAATTATCATTACTTTACTTTTCTTATGGATATTTCTAATTATTTTCTGTCTAATTAAAGTATTCTTTATTTTTTTTCCAAATTAGGAACCGCTAGCTCTTACGTGAATGTGTTAAATGAACAATAAACTTGTAGTTTTTGCTATAACAATGTAGTTTCCTTAGCTGTTACTTCGTTATTGACAATTGTTGAACGAAAATGGTTATCCTCATTCTTTTGGCGTTCACTTCCGGCATGCTATTAACGAAATACTTGGGGCGGTAATTAGTTCGCAGAAAATCGTCACATGCGATCTTCAATACCCTTTTGTTCACTTGCTTCGAGTAACGAAGCTCTAATTAATATAATGGGAAGGAAATTTCGAAGTTTTAAGTTGATTTGTATATGTAGATATACAAAATTTAAATGTATAATGTCTTCAGCCACATAATCTTAGAACAATATTATTATGGATGGTGTGGTTCCTTTATTATACTAGGAGTATTCCTCTCTAACCACTACACTAGGTACTTTACAGTATTTGACACGCGTCTCTAAATTCACGTGACATTTTTCGAAATTCAGAGTTTAGACTAGATCAGGCTTCAGACTACACGTACTGGCCTGCAACTAGTATAGACAAGTATAGACCAATCGTACGATTAAACACCCGGATCATGTAAACGCATATATAGCACACTGTGGTCCGTTAGGGCATAGTCCGGACGATTTCCCGACCGAGCTCCGTGAGTTCTAGCGGGTACATCCGGGCGTTTTGTGTGCCCGGACGGCGATTCACCCGGGTTCGGAAAGTGTGAAAGAGCACATGCTAAACTGTGTATTGCTACTTGTCCGGCTGACGGGTGAAAACTCGGATGGACAAACACCATTACCGTGTGAAAGAGGCCTACGATTTCTCGTCGTGAAGCCTGAATAATCGAATGGCTACTAATATGCTTTTAGAGCGCTTTCAGACGAGAAACTTTGTGGCCAGCCACTAGTGTCTGAAAAGAATCGCGCGCTAAAAATACATTATTCCTTATATGTGTCACGTCTGAATGCGTCTATTTATATTGTTGTATTTTAAGTCGCGCGATTCTTTTCAGATACTAGTGGCAAGCCACAAAGTGTCTCGTCTGAAAGCGCTCTAAGGCATTCGGATAACCACGTTATAAAAAAAATAAGTTTAGTACATTTTCACAAAAAATGGATTGCATTTAATAAAAATTGAATTCTATATTCATTTGTGAGGAATAAATTCTGCATTTTATTCATTACATCAAAATGTCCGAAGCGTTTTATTAAATAAAATATTGTTTTAAATAAAAACTGGCTACCAAATTTAATACTCTATATGTGGGAAATAAAAACGAAACGGGCGATGTGAAGAATTAATTGAAAAATATATATTGTAAATATCGACAGGAATAATGACTCTGTACACCGAACAACGTTATATTTTTTTTTATAAAATATTCAAAAACATTCGTTCGGGGAACAATGAGTGCTTCGTGTTTTAGATCAAATTTGTAAAAATAAATATATACACATTTCTGTTGTTTTCGGTTTGGGTATAAAATAGACAATATATGAATAAATATTAGACAACCCACCTTTAAATCAAATGCGCATTAGCGTAGATTTTTAAATATTTTTTAGTATTATTCTAGAAAAATGATTTCTACATTTTCGTTTACTTTCCTTTTGTATCAGTGTTCTAGGGTCAGTAAGAAAAAAATACTAGATCTGTCGAGAGTAAAAGAGCGATGGAAATATGATCAAATGTTGGGATTCTGAGAATTTACCTATAAGCTAGAGAATCTGAAAAATATAGGATCTGTAGCTTGAACCTTTACAGATTTGTAAAATTAGCTATTCTAGAACCAAATCTGTAAGAGTCATAGTTACAGATCTTTACCTTATAGGTTTCAACTTCACTTCTGTTTATAATGTCAAAATTCTAACATGATTCCAACCATTTTAAAAGACTTTAACAGCTGTGTGTTTGTGTACCGACCTGGTAAACCTTAATACTAATTGATATTTTCACAATTTGTAATGAAAGAATGGCGTAAGTAAACAGTAAACTACTGAAATAATATATTTAACATGTTATTTATTTATTTAAATATACGTATTTTGTGAAACACATAGTGTAAAAAGAAAAAAGACCAAAAATACGTCTCTAGAGCAATTGGATTTATACTTAAAATTCATGGAAAATGATTACATTTTTCGCAGTAAAAAACGTGGGAAGAGCTAGTGGCGCAATTAAAGGCGCAATTATTTAAATGCATTGTAAAAAGACTGTGAATTGATTATTATTACTTTCACTACAAAGGGAGTTCCTAAATTATTCTCCATAACATGAGGTCTTAAATTATGAATTAAGAATTGAAAATGTTTTTTGCCCAGCCGCAACATTTGTCTAAAATGCCTGTCTGGCATATCAAACGGATTTAATTGATCCCTTAAGTGTCTTCGTTAGATTCTCACATGATTTCTGAAAATAAGTGTATTTTATAATAATACCATAAAAAATATGAACAAACCGATTCTCATCCTCTTCCAACAGAATAACGGGGAAAATATTTAATTGTCCGTTCATATTAATGTCAATGATGTTCACTTAAAAACTTAATAATCACTTGCAAATCACAAAAAAAACTCAAAACTCTATAACTATTTAACTAATAATACACGAAAAATGTTGATAATAATAATAATACAACGTTATGAAATCAAACAATTTTATTTTGTTAAATCTACATTGTATTTAAACATAAAGGGACGCGTTTCGCTAACACACTAGCTTTTTCAAACGAATGGAGGTATAATGAGAAACTTTCTATTTTTACAGTGCCTTAATACTAAATTATACGGATATTTAACAATAAAATTATAATCTATTTACAAGGAAATGAAATGAATTTGTCTAAATATGGGATTAACTAAAGTATTTAACAAGTTTACCTGGAAACTCATTCACAACCATCCTACAGGAATCTTTCTAGGTAAAAAGGTTTAATAATGGAGAATTGTTAATATCAAGTTGGTCGTTAAGGGGAATCTATCGGCATCGATTTGACAAAATATTTTTGGCAAAGAATTTTGAGGTAATGGATGTATTGAAAATTAAGAAAAAAATATATCTTGTAGATTAATGTTGAACTTAGAGTTCTCATCGAATAAAAACTTTGAAATGCTTACAAAATTTTGTTGAAAAAAATACGAATCATGAGGTAATTACACATATTAAGCAAAGTTTGAGCCCTTGTAAAGAATTAAATATGGATTCAATGGAAAAACTAATTGATAAGAAGTCTAATTTGAAGCTCTATGAATACTATATAAAAACCTCACAATCCTCAAATTACTTATGACCGTACAATTCCTTATTGAAATTCGGTTGCTACCACTAAAATATCGGATAAAAATCCATCTCTCGCTTTTCTATCCTTCTATGACTGACATTGTGCTTCGGTAGTCGCGTGCCGTTCCATTGTTGATACAACGCTCGCCGGTCTCGGCGGTCTCCCAGTTCAGTACTGACGAAGCTTATAGAGTAGTACGTGAACCAAAATCCGCTTGGACCGCTTGGCTACCTACATGTTGCGGAGCTTTCATATTTCTAATAAAATTTTCGTTATGTGAACTTAAACGTGAGGACGTAGGGAAACAAAAAAATTTACAAAGCATAATTGTGCAAGGTCGAATTTGGTAGATGCCCCTTAAGAAGATTATCTGAATATTTGTTTTTATTTATCTCTAGGGCTTCTAAAAGATTTAATTTGAAGGATTTAGTTTCTATATGCAAAATTTCAAAATTTGAATCGAAAGAGTGTTGGTTTGCTAATAAATGATTTGAATAGTTGGAATCTAATTTTTGATTGTCAATAATACAACGCTCTGTACCACACCCTGTACTGCTTACAGTGACGTATATTTACGAATCTGTAAGGAATCTGTAAGTATCAGGAAAGGTTAGAATCACATTTCCTGTAACTCTTACAGATTTCGGCTTATAGATCTTACAGATGTTCTCAGAATTCCACAAAAAGTTATAAAAACAATTGAGCTGTTGTACAGGTGTGTACATTCACAGACTTAGGACAAAAATATCACTAAAATCCTATGCAACACATTCACTGAGAACAAAAAGATTTATTGTGCCCCCTTAGTTCCTGAGGAAAGTCTCCTTTCGTCCTATTTCCGGAGGAATTCTGGGATATCTGGCTTTAACCTAGGTGTTACGCCCTAGGATTCTGAATTGCTGTGGATAGAAGTTTCTTCTTCCATGCCACATAATCCACTTCCTTGTTCCCCCACTATTGAATGAAGAAGGAATTTTTCATGTAAAAAGATTCGATTAATATTGCTCAATAAATAAATAATTGGTTTATATAAAGGTTAATTAAAATAATTCCCAACGACGCCACTGATACCTAACGACCCAACATGGTTTTGGAGTATCGATAAACAGAGTTATCCAGGGGCAAAATTAAATGTGAGCCATGTTAAGAGTTGAACACAAAAAACCATGAACAGCTAGAATGTTTCTATACAATGTAGATAAAATGAGAACATCTTATGTAAAGAGCAAGAGAAACCCTCTTCAAAGAGTGCCTCATTAATATTGAGCCGCCGGCTCGGTTAGTTCACGTGGCTTCTTTGCAGATATTATATACTTCTGGTTTTTGTTTGTTGCACATTATTAATTAATGCACTTAAATTCATTGTAAATTCTGTTCGTTTTCGACATTATTTCATGGAAAATATAATATGCCGAACATAAAAGAAAATAATGATCTATAAGGAACGTATATATAATGGATATCAACACGTTGAGTGAAAACAGAACACAGAGCCAGATACTGCAAATGCAAAACGCATATATACAGATGGTTCAAAAATGAAAGAAGGCTCAGGCTGTGGAGTTTACTCGAAAGCACTAAGCCTAAGAATTGAGTGGGGAATGGGAAACAATACCAGCTGGGTTCGAACAGAATTGGCTGGTATCTCAATTACCACAAAATAACTAACCAGAAAGGGAATTTCTGGGAAAAACATAACAATCTGCACTGATAGTAGACAAGCCCTATTAGCCTTGAACAGACAACGTGTTATATAGGGGCTAGTACTAGAGTGCCACCAACATTTAGCTAACGCCTCGGCAGATAACAATATTATCCTGAGGTAGGTTAAAGGGCACGACAGGAGTAAAGAAAATCGCATGCCAGGGAAGCGGAAAGCGGCTGGACTAAAAATTTTAGGACCCAGTGACACCTACGGCCTAACGACTTCGACAATTGCGGAACTAGCCAAACGTTACACCCATGCCCAATCCCTTAAGAGATGGGATAGAGTCAAAGGATGCAGTCTGGCCAGGATCAACCTTTGCGACCCTGGGAAGCTAGCGTCGAAGAAATATTTGGCGATGACCAGGAAAAACCTACGTTCTGCATCCTCGGGAGGATGTACAATGGGCCTAAGTGCTGTGAGCCTACACTCACCCTCCCTACTCTACAGATACAGATACAGAACACGTTGAGTGACAGGAAATACAGAAACATTTTCATGGGAGGGTTAATTATATGTATATACCGAACTACAAACTACAATATCGTCAAGTTCTCAGGAAAAAAGAAGAAATGCTAACTACGATCTACCCAGTATGAGAAAACTTTGTATCTCAATAGTATTAGAAGTCACGCCCATTACAAGATGTCCGCATCACATCACATTGACAATAGAGCTGGGTTAGGTTAGACAATAGACTGGAGGATCAAATTGGGAGTTTCTCTTAAGAACGAAGATAACAGTTCTATCTCGACACAAAAAAGGAATTTTCGAACGAGGTTTGTCTATAATAGTGCAAGCAACTGATGTAATAATGCAAGCGGTGGAAATTAAATTGTTTTTACCTGTGACAAAATGCCCCAGCTGCCTGCCCCTAGTGACGGCACTGTTGTAGATTTATTAAATAAAAAAAATTGCAGTCTGCTTTTCAAATTATTGTCAATAAGACATTTCAAGTTGGGTTATTACATATTTTAACCAGTTTTCCATAAATTAATTTTAATCACGTAAAAAGTATACTTAAACTGAATTTGTATAAGCAGACTACCTAAGTACCGTTGACCGTATACAGAACAAGATGAAAGTAAGTCTCTCGATTCCATAATAATTAGTAGATTTTTTTTTCTTGCGAAATATTTCTGTATATAGCAAGTTACATACGTACGGGTGGTCTCGAATCACGTTTGAAACATGTCACATTGACATGGTTCTTCAAACCTTACTTGGCAGATTTCAATATTTATTAGATGTCCTCTCATTTATCTTTACCGAGTTCCTCTCCTTTAAAACCGCTTATCGAATCGATCGCTTTAGAAAAAGAAGAATCGAGAGAAGAATAAGCAAATTCTTCAACATCGACCGATGGCGATGTTTTGTGACCATGTAGAACAGCTATAATAACAGTTGATGCTGAAATTTCGATAAAATGAATATTTGCTTATATATAGGGTACGGTCAAATAGAAATATCCCGAGAAAATTGAAATTAAGGGGTACTTAAGGGTGTGCAATTTAATCAAAATATTGTTAGCTATCTGCTACTTCTATTTACGCTATTCATTAATATTTCCCCATACCTATCTTGAAACTTTTTTAAATTAGCTTGTATACAAGGATGTTCAAAAGTCAAAAAAACAATCTCGGACACCGGTGAAGTTACATTAACCAAAATTCACCTTTAGTTGTATCAAGGGACACTCTTTACAGTGTGGTAACCAAAAGTCCAATAAAATAATACATTTTCATGGAAAATCGACGTTTCTTCGAAGCCTTCAAAGTATGTACGTTACTGACGTATATCAAATGTTACACTACGCTTCATATAAGAAGAAGCACGTTTTTTTTCGGGCTGAGATGGGAAACTCATGATCGAATGGATCCTTAACCAGTACCCAAACAGTGTTGGACTCATCCCCACGGGAATGCCTACCAACCAAACCCACCTCAAACTCGCCGCTACTCTCGCCTTGGAATCACTACTCTAGCATACTTCAAGACGGGCGGCGGTCCCTCATACACTCTCCGTCATCTTCTCCCTTCTATCACTCATGCCATGTCGAGTCCTTCTCTTTCCCTAATCATGCTCTCTACTACGCCACTTATCTCCATCCATTCCTCCTCGCCCCTCAACATAATCTCCATCATATTTTCCCAATACACCGCCTCTCCCAGTTTATTTCCCAACTTCTTCAAAACTTCCTCGTTCTTCCAATATCTAAACACGTGTCTCACATCATCCTCCACTTCACATCTCTCGCACACTCCAGTTTCTCTTTTCCCAATCTTGTGGAGGTAACCCACTCTCGACTCATGCACTGTGAGCACCTGCGTCAAGAAGTAGTTCACCTCCCCGAATTTCCGGTCCACCCAATTTCTCCTTCTAGCGCGCCCTCATACTCTCCCCACCTTCTCTCCATTTCCTGATCCACCCACTTCTGTACTTCATCTCTGGTCTCACCCCTCCAGCGTTTCTTGTCTGGCTCTAGCCACGTGAAGTTTGTCAACTGTCTTGCGCAGAAACCAAAATCGAACTTGCTTATCTATGTCAACAATTTCATGCCATTGGCGTTACAGACGAACATCGCCAATCGAAGTATTTTTATACACCAGTGTCTATTGTATATGAAACTATCTCGAAAAGCTTCAAATAATTCCAAGATATGTTTTATTTAACTATACATACGATAGATACATTTTTAATATTGACATTTTGTGTTAACCCTCAAAAGGTATAAACGTTACGCTACTGATTTGAAGTCGAATGTCAAATTTACAATATGGCGCTGGTTTTGACATCAAGAGCTAGCAAGTCAATAATTTAGTTCACGACGTGCCCAAATCTAGTAACAACTTGTACATTTTATGTATAAATATTATAGAAAGAAAAAAGGCTTGGGGTAAGTATATTTTCGACTATATTATCTATTTTGGACATGATTTAACAACGACAGCAAAACAATGTCCAAGAAATTGACCGGAAGATACGGGTCATCTCCTTTTCGGTGGCCGACAAGAAATATGTCCTCGTCTATATTTCTTTTGATGCAGTAGCCATTAAACAACATCCGCCCGAAAGTAGAATCATTGAGTCACCAATTCATTTCTGCAACGACCGAACATTTTAAATCGGAAATAGTGATTGGCCACGCCACGACACCACTGTCGGAAGTAAATTTTGAATTATATAACTTGTAACAAGACTTGCAGTCAGACAGTTTTGGGGGATTTTTAACAGAAAATTTATGTTTACGCGAGTATGGTGTCTAAGCTGCCTTTTTTGGATTTTTTAATACACAAAAATTGGGAAACTTAAATCTCTGAAATGTAAAATATGATAAGTTTTTGAGATACAGAGTCTTTTAAATAAACGGGTTGATTATCTATGGTCTTTGTAATTTTGACCACAAAGAAGACTAACGTATAGAAGTGGAAGTGTAAAGGAACGAACTAAAATGAAAAAATGAGGTTTAAGGCCCATCCTTCTAAAGCGCAATCGAGTTATCGAAATAGGCAACGCAGGCAACGCAGGCCACAAAACAAACTATAGGAGTGAAAAGTAATGTGTCAAGGTATGAAAGAAGAATTTCAGCGATTGCAGTGGATGATGGGTTCAGTTTATTTAAAAGATTTCACCAGCTATATCCTAGAGTTAGGTAATAACGGATTTGGGAGTCTAATGCCCAATTTCACCAACCATTTCCTAAAGTTAGGTAATACCTAAATCAGATCTTGGAATTGCTAAGTGAAATTTTCAAGGGGCATCTACCAAATTCGACCTTGCACAATTATGCTTTGTATATTTTT
>CAJUYG010000090.1:403122-437992 GCA_910591675.1 Galerucella calmariensis | reverse complement strand
ACCAGACTGGAATTAAGTAGCTCAACATTGATAAGAAATGAACGTTATAAATGAGTCAATGTCTTATTGTTCAAGTACCTAATTCTTACATTCTTACTTTTCACTATTCCCTTTTTTGATAACGATTTGACTTCCCATATTTGTCTCTATATCAACTTAATTATTATTTTTTGACATAAAGAACATATCAGTAGTTTTTTTCCAATTAATGTTCATCTTCTATCTATCCACCATCCCTGGTATTTCTCAAAATCATTGTTCCCTCTTACTTCCAGTCCTCTTGAATATTTACTGAACTATGTCCCATCTTCAAAAATTGAAGTTTTATTCTCATTAAAAACACACCAAATAATGAATACATCACAAGAAACCCACAAAGAAAAAGAAGAAGACAAACATCTGGAATCATCTAAAACTGTCATTAAAAAGTCCTGAGTTTTGTGATATGAAAGTAAGACGTAGTAGCATTTAAAGTTAAAGTCTTCAAACCTTTTACAGTACCAGCATTATCCTTGCAAACCGGATCGCCTGTAAATTAAATCAACTTTGCTATAGAGACGTCCCTTTCGATGCACTTACTATTTTGAAGTTATATTGCTGTAGTCTCTTTATCTACCTAACAACTTCAGGGTTCCACATCTCATACTTCTCAAAATTCATCAACCACTGCAAAGCGCTCTGGTCACTTCTTATAACAAAACTTCCACAGTAAAGAAAAGTGTTCAAGGGCTTTGATAATATCCCAAAGCTATTTTCCGGTGACGCAATAATATTTTCTCGGCCTTTTCCATAGTTTTACTGAAGTATATGCAATCACTTTTTTATATTACCCACTAAAATATGTGTCTTGAAGACACCAACGTACAAAGAAGTGACAGAACTTTTATTAAGAACAGTACTGTGTACAATTACAGTTGACATTTTATTTAGGTGAAATTTTTAAATAATGCAACAAGAAATATACTTTCAACAAATAATTAGGATTTAAAATTATAAACCATCATAGTAAGAATAGAATCCTTGAAAATAGATAACTACTGTCCGTTCTTAGTTACTAGTTCACCTTGACCTATGCCACTCGTTCCATTCATTCCAAAAAGCATCAGTAAAAGTCCTCTTAAAAAACCACATTCCCAGCTGAATTTCCACCACGCCTATGGAAAAGCATTTTCCTCCCCACCACCCTTCGAACGCATGGATTTGAACTCCGAATGGGATGCTGAAAATTCAGTTCTACATCACGATGTCGACCAAAAACAAGGATGATGTGGTCCTTCCCGCTATTTTCTGATCCTTTCTTGATCTATCTTTTCTGATCACGTGTCTAATTTCTTTCCGAATTTAACGGCTTTTTATACTTCGCTTATTTCGAGTTCGTGTTATGTAATTCTTGTTAAGTCACTGACAAATAGAGGTGGTGTTCTACTTGTGAACATTTGTGTTGTTCAAGTTTGAATTTATTTTAATTATTGTGATATTATTTTGTTGGGATCTGATTTTTTGGGTGAGAATCTCATTGTTTTCACTTGATTTTAATGGATATTATTTGTTCTTTGTATATTTACATTCGCAATATCTGTCAGAATTGATGTTAATATATTTAAATAATTCTTTCAATTGAAGGAAAATTAAATTTATACCTTTTTTTAAAAAAATATCATACTTGGTGAATGTATATGGAATTTTATAAAAAAAAGTTTGACAACAGAAAGATTATTATAAATTTATAAAAGAAAACCAAATTTTTCCTCTATTTATACAAATATCTTAATTATAAAACATATCTCTTTTGCGCCTTTTACACTCTAGATTTGCCTCTTTTAATGTTTACCTTTCGCAGATGGGTATCATACTTACCTTTTCCAGCTTTTATTTGGTTATACTTCAAATCAGTGTATCGTATTCTTTTTCATATCCTTTCCTTTTTTTTTCAATTTAATCTACTCCAGCACTATTTTTTGAACATAATTTGGTTCCATTGTCCACTTCTTTTCTGTTTTAATAATATATTATTATATTGTTCTATTTTAATTTTTCTGACATACTCTGTGTCCACTTAAGTTCGCACCATATTGGAAACTTTTTTATTCTCAATTTTAGGAAAAAAACTCATAACTCATAAATAGCTCTGCATGCTCTAAAATCTAAAATACTATTATCACATATCAATTTTTTTCAGTAATTTACGAGGTTTCTCAAAAAATATGAACTTCACTCATGAGTAAAGTATCTTTAAATTTGAAAATATCGAAAAATAGTACTGAAAAAAGTTGATCAGATCTGAAAACATATATACAGAAAACATACAGTAAAATTTGCATTGTTAGTGTATCTAGAAATACATTTCAAAAACTAATACATTTTTTCCATATAAATAAATAAAATCGTATATTTGAACGTAGTTTTCAATTCTGATAATTTTTTATTTATAACATTTTTCGATATTGTCAAGTTTAAAGGTACTTTATTCTTGAGTAAAGTTCATATTTTTTGAGAAACCTCGTATAATACTAAAAAAATTGATATCTGATAATTGTATTTCAGATTTTAGAACATGCAGAACTTTTTATGAAAAATAAGTTTTTTTCCTAAAATTGATAATAAGAAAGTTTCCCATATGATGCGACCTAAGTGGACACAGTGTAAATTTTCATCTCTGTCTGGTGTATGCCTGGAGCATTTATAAATCTATTCATCTCATTGCTATACAGGGATTTTTTTCACTAAGTCCTACTTGAGAGCATCTTCGGTTATTGTAAAATGTAGACTAATAAACGTCAAAATTCCAATGTATGTTTGTTTAATTTTTGTGCAGGTATTTTTAAATTTAAGTAAGTGTGACAAATTGACACATAATATGTGGAACGATATCCACATCTCCCCTAAAAAGAAAATATATTTCACTGAGAAATTGTGGAACAAACGGACTAAGCCATAAGTCCAAAGTTGATAATGAAGCCAAAGAAATTACCATTTCAGGATTTTTCTTTGCTTCATTACGTAATGTTGAAAAAAAACTGGGTATTTTATATTCAACAATTTATCGCATTCCTAACGAAAAAACAAATTTTCATGCGTCCAACATTTGAAAGAAACCTAGAAGGGTCGAGTTTTTTGAGTGGATGCTTCTGAAAAGTCAAACTTCTCAATTAATATTATCTGGCCAAACGAGACAAAATAAGCGGAGAACCTCTTCTTATTCTTGCGTTTCAGTCTTCTATCATCAATTTCCAGAATATTTTTTTCTATTCAGTGTTATGTAGTTGTATATGAAATATTCCAACATCCTTATCTTCTAGATCTGTCTGTATCTGTATCTGTAGAGTAGGGAGGGTGAGTGTGTAGGCTCACAGCTCTTAGGCTACATGTGACCCATTGTACATCCTCCCGAGGAATTGTCCTCCTAGGTCATTGTCCATCCTGTCCTTCTCAGGAAGGTGGACAGGTCACTAGGAGACATCTCCTTCATATCGGCAGGTGTAGGCCAGGACTCACCGAACACACACTCTCTTATTGGCGATAACTCCGGACACTCGCATAAGACATGCCTGACAGTGTCATCTTCCTGTTCACACATTCTGCATAGAGGTGTGTCCACTAGCCCCATAGTATGGAGGTGTTTCCTTAGTTGACAGGGACCAGTCAGAAATCCTACTGTTAAACGTAGGTTTTTCCTGATCATCGCCAAATATTTCTTCGGCGCCAGCTTCCCAGGGTCACCCAGGGTGATCCTTGCAAGACTACATCCTTTGATTTCATCCCATCTCTCAAGGAATTGAGCATGGGTGTAACGTTTGGCTAGTTCCGCAATTGTCGAAGTCGTTAGGCCGTAGGTGTTACTGGGTCCTAGAATTTTTAATCTAGCGGCTTCCCTGGCTAAAGAATCAGCAATGCGATTTCCTTTACTCCTGTCGTGCCCTTTAACCCACCTCAGGATAATATTGTTATCTGCCGAGGCGTCAGCTAAATCTTGGTGGCACTCTAGTACTAGCCTCGATACAACGCGTTGTCTGTTCAAGGCTAATAGGGCTTGTGTACTATCAGTGCAGATTGTTATGCTTTTGCCAGAAATTCCTCTTCTGGTTAGTTCCTTGTGGCAATTGAGATATCAGCTGGTATTGTTTCCCATTCCCCACTTAATCTTTAGGCTTAGTGCTCTCGAGTAAACTCCACATCCTGAGCCTTCTAGATTTTTCCACAACTTTTTTTCTTATTTACTTTTATCATTAATCATTTTGCTATCATCTATCCTTGTAGCATCCCCATTTATCCTGCTATATCCGATGCCTAATTCTTATTGCTGTATACTGATTTTACTCACTGTCTCTATTACTATTTTCAATCGCTTGCTTTTAAAACAGGATATACAGCTTGAAAAATGATTATAATCCAGTTTTTAAGTTAACTCTCCTCGTCTATATTGTATGTAGTTAATGTATGCTATCTAGAGGGTACGAAAAACAAGTAAACTGAGTAAATGCAATAAATAAATGTAAATTAGGGACAACTCCACGTAATAAATGTAAATTTAGTGAAGCTTTGTTGGCGGTGATTACGTTAGCGAGTCACAAATAAATTGAACATTGTTAACTACGTTTTTCAGATATTTTTTTTGGATCGCAGTATCAAATACTGATATTTTTTTATTATTGTTTCACATACAGTGTATTTCATTACTCACTATTCACTTTACTGTAAAATGAAATCACCTAGCACATGCCCAAGACCAAAATAGTAAAAATCTTAAACTAAAGGTTGGTTCCAACAGCAATCAGAAACTGTCAACAACGATCAAAAAGCAAACAAACTGAAAACTAACGAAAAAAACAATAATCCCCTCACAGTCAACGGGAAATTGTGAGAGGCTCATGGCATTAGGAGTGTGTTAGAGAGACATGATAAAATAGAAGGCATCGTATACTATTATAGTTAGGTACCTAAAGTTATAGTTAAAGCTGAAGCTGGCAGACATCCTAAAATTCCAACTTGAGCTCTATTATTAACACAGATTAGACATTATTAGACACAGAACAAGAAAAATATTTGCAATATTTATAGATTGTAAAAGGGCTTATAATGTTTTTAAATATTCACATAACTGGCTACTGTCTCAGATGGAAAATGATTGTTACCCAAAGTTGTGCTATAACCAACAATTAAAACTAATTGACTCGTGCGATATCAAGTACAACTGGTCAAAGCAAATAAGACAGTTTTTCATTGATTTGAATGTTTAGGTTACTGGAATAACTTTTCATCATTCAATCTTTCTGTTTTAAAGAAATATGTTTTGGCTAAGTATTACACACATTTGCACAAGGTGGATGTTAATATTGTGTCTAGGTTTTCTCATATGTCTTTATATATTGTTTTTGTGGTTTCTGAAGCACCAAGTCCGTATTTACAAAAAAAGTTACCTATCCAAGTCACCCGCACTCTGGCTCAACTTCGTATGGCTAATAATTATAAAATTAAATTTACGTTTGACGGTATTGTTTATTATATTGACCCGAAATTAGTTTGCTCTATATGTAACAATCAAGAAAAGGAAACTCTTCTACATGTTGTTTTTGAGTGTCCCATAAACACTGCAATGAAGCGCAATATTTATTGTTTACAGAATGTAGATGCTTTAATTAACGCTTTGTAAAATATTACAAATGAGGAGGCTATGGCAATTAGCCAATACATCTGGAAATTAAGATCCTCCATATTGAATGAATCAGTTTTTATTATTTTTTTATTTTCTTCTTAGCTCAGCAGCCTAATTATATTATAACACAATATTAATGTAATTGTATATATGTAGCCACTCGTTGCTATAAGCAAGTTCTTAAAAGCAAATAAATTATTATTATTATTATTACATCCTAATATTCCTCAGGAAAATAGGATTGAATGAGCTTTTAGTTTCTGAGACTCTCCTCAGAAACTAAGCAGAAGTTAAGGGGGCACAATAGATCTTTTAGGTCTCAGCGAATGTCACCCAAAAATACATACTATAAAGTTACTAGTATATGCGAACTCATAAGAGAGCTGCTCTTCGTGCTCACTGGAAGAATGTACTCAGACCAGGACAAGTCCTTTCTAATAATAACACCGATGATGATGATGATAATGATGATGATGATATGGTCATATTTATTTTTTGCTTTTTAAGCGATGTTATTAAATACCAAAACGGCATGCCATATATAATAAACATTTTTCAAAAAATTTCATATTAGTTGAGTGTTTATCAACGATCTAATTTATTGCTTCACAATCTGTCTGATCTGTATTTTATGTAACTACAGTTTTGCCGTTAAACGAAACATGTTATAATTAATGACACAAATATGACGTACAATCTGGTGTTTTCACATTGTTTTTAGTGAATGCAAGGTAAAAATATTTTTGATGAACAAATTACTGTACTTTATGGGTTTGCGCACAATTTGTAACAAAAAAAAAATAAATTTGCTGATGAATTTGCAAGCCTATAATATAGGCATGGAGAGTGTCACTGAAAATAATGTTGATAGGTAGTTAATGGTAGAAAGAATCATAATGGGGAATCAATTATTTTTAAGTTTTTATTTTCACGAGGTGCCTTGATAGCGCTGGTCATCGGCACAGAAAATAATAGTTACAAATATTTACATTAGCTGAATGACAATTATTACTATTTTCAAATTAGATTTTGTGGTAGAGATGGGTAGCTTCCACAAACTGTTAGACTTTCTTGATCTCGATGGGGCAGTGGAGCATCTCCTTGAGGTTAGGCATTAGGTCAAATTGTTGATAAGTATCGGAAAGTTGTTTGCAGTCAGTCAGTATGTGCTTAACGATCACTATATCACTACAGCTATGGCAAACGGGACGATTTCAATTTGGAAATTTAACTTTTTTGGATGATTTACGAGTAAATAGTTCTCCATTCATTCTGTGACGCACATACAACAAAAGAGAAGTTATGAGTAGATTACAGTAGACATGGAACTAAACGAGACTTTTATTGCGAGACGAGACTTGCGACAAGAAAAGACAAGTCTCGTCTCGTAGGCATCACTAATTTGAGTTGTTTTTAAAAAACGTAAATTTTCCTTCAATCCCCTATTTTTTTCATAAAGCTATGCGTACAAACATCGTGCAGCAATTTTTCAGAATCAGTCATAAAATTTTTTTTCAAATTTTAGCTTAACGTGCGTCGACAGCGCTGGTCATTGGCACAGAAAAATAGAAAAAATTATTCACATATAATTACAAATTTTAAATTAGATTTTACGGTATAGATTAGTAGCTTCCAGACTTGATTTCGCTAGGGCAGGGCATTTCCTTGACGTTAGGCCTCAGGTCAAATTGTTGATATGTAGCAGAAAATTGTTTGCAGTCCGTCAGTATGTGCTTAACGGTCACAATATCATTACAGCTATGGCAAATGGGACGATTTCTTGAAGACATTAGATATCCGTGTGTGAGTTTGGTATGGCTGATTCGGATTCTTCTGATCATAGTAGCCTCTCTCCGGATTGAAAAGTTAAGGGAGAGAGAAGAAGTGAATGTGTGCTGTCGTGCTAATGCGCCACAGGTGTCGCCAATAATCTTGTGTAACGTTTTTGAAGTGGATCTTTAGGTCGGTTGCGAGTTGGACAGTGTGTGTTGGGTTGTTATTAGTGGTAGCTTCTTTCGCGTGGCGGTCCGCAATTTCGTTACCATCGATGTGGGATGGAAGCCAGATGAGAGAAACTGTTATATCTTGAGCAACGAGTGTTTGATAGATGTCGTGGACAATTGGGTGGTCAGTGAAGATTGACTTGATTGACTGAATGAAGGAAAGGGAGTCAGTGCATATTGCAATATTTTTGTGGTGTAGGAAGATGTTTTTAAAAGCTTGAAAAATGCTTTGAAGCTCGCCTGTGTGAACGCTACACGCTGAAGGTAAAGTGAAGGAGCTTATGAGTTCATGCTTCGTAGGTAGAAACTACACAACCAGCACCGGGGTCAGTTTTGGAAGCATCTGTGTAACAAATTAAATTTTCTTTATATTGTTGATTTATAGGAGTTATTCATTTTAAACAATCAATACTTTCATTCAAAAACTTGATATTATGTATGGAAACGATTGAGGTATTTTATTTCATCCAATATCTCGGTCTTTGTATTCCTCCCTCGAGACATGTTTCACAAATTAAAATATTTCTGAAAATTTTTATAATACAGTAGTTTCAAGGAAACCCTCCACGGATATTTGAAGCACAGCTAGACTTTACGACTGACTACTTCATTAGAGATAGAAATAAAAAATACCTTTATTTTCTTTAAAAGGGCTGATCCTTGTATATAACGACAACAATAAAATATCTTATCCTCCAAAAATCCAACAACGGGATACCAGTATCTGCAGCATCTGTCTGTGTTGAAGTTTGTTTGGGAACTATCCCTAGTCACATTTGCCAATATAGAAATTGTTCGAAATTCATTGGAAATCAACTAACCAAAATTAATAATAAATTAGCATTCACGGAACGACAGGAATTTCAACTTATTTCGCCGACATATACAGCAGTTTCAGAACTCAGGAAATGGTACTGTAATTTTAAAATTCCTGACTTAATAATTATCTTTTCGTGTACGTGAAATTCAATAACGCTCATTTGACGGCCTTATTAATTTTTTTTGAGTCCAAAAGTGCCGAAAATTCTGGAGACAGACCTGTACTGATACTAATATTTTCGAATTTTAACCGATATGTCATTACTATGTCATCCATATACAGATCGCGATTAGTCTCTTCGAGCCATACGATTTACGTAAGTACGACAAGGAAAATATGAGCAGAACTACGTGAAAGAGAGAGAAAAATAATTGTTCGCAGTCAGCGTTGGGCGTGTTTTCAGTTCCAGCTACCAATCTGATATGAAAGCAGCGTTACCAGCTTAAAATGTTTGGTACTTTATAAGAAATAATTATCTTATTTGGGAGAAATTCGAGATTGATATTATTGACTTTTAAAAATAAGTGAGATCAACACAGATGAGAAAAAAATAATATAGCTCACGAAAATAAATGGACAAATTACAATCTGCAATAAATAAAATCTATACACTGCTTCCAATTTAACAATTATTGGTATTTAACATTGTTGCCGACAAAAATTGGGAATAACTTTTACAGATAAATACATTTGGCAACAGCTGTCTGCACACAATTATTCTTCTCTCTATTTCAAGTGTTTTTCTCATATTTTCCTTGTCGCACTTAATACTTATAATACAGCACCATTTCCTGACTTTCGCTGTACGCTGTATGCTGCATTGATTTGTCCCATAATTTTTTTATTGATTTGCATATGAATTAGAAGCTTTTTAAAATAATTATAACGCTGAGTGGCTTCACTCTATTGTCGCTTTTATTTGGGTTTTCACGTAAGCTGCATAGTAAAGGTAATCACATTTACGGTCACATGTATGCCATTTGGCAATATTCTGTTCCAAACTATATACATACTGAACCCAATTCCCAAAATAGATTTACCGTAAAAATATTTTATTTTGTCCCAATTTACGTTTTTGTAGAATAATTGAGTTGGATTTGAAATACATTTCGAGTTTAATTAAATGAACAAAAATGTTTTTCCGCAAACGTCAAAAAAAGTAGACATTATTAACGTCAATTCATGATGTTGAAGTATGATTTCACAGACGCTACCTTTTGGGGAATATATAATTGCACTCTTGAAAAATACTTCTCACTTTGTGCCTACAAACTACAAAATTGCACGTTTACACTCTGCATTAGTTAAATCTTCACTTTAGGCTTAATCACATTAAAAAGATAGAAACGCACTTTGGATTTGGTACATTTTAACTTTTAACCTTACCCACTACAGAATGATAGAATCGCACTTTGGATTGGAATATATCCACTCTGAAATAACAGAATTGCACTTTGGATTGGGTCCGAATTTGGAACACCTAGTAAACTTTAAGACAAGTACACATGTATACATTTTTATTAAGAAAATAAACAACAAAATAAACAACAAAATGTAAAAAATTGTTACATAATTATGTATTATTGTATGAACAAAAAAAGTATGGCAAAACTGGCAAAAGTATGGCAAAAATAAACAAGAAAAAATGTATGGCAAATACAGACGAATCAGGAAAAAATACTATTGAATTATTAGAGCCTTCTTTGCTAAAGCTGGCCGTCCTCTCTTCCTTTTTCGACCGAGGGGTACACTTTTCGCTTCGATGGGCACCTTTGCATGTTTCATAATAACTAACAAACCAAGAGAATGTTCGCATATGTACTGTTTCAAATCTATCGTTTTAATGTGCATTCTATCGTTTCAATGTGCAATCTATCGTTTCAAAGTGCAATCTATCATTTTAGTGTGCAAACCGTTTTTAAAGAGCGTGATACAATATTTTAAAGTGAATTAAGTTTTTTTAGAGTCGAAAATTATTACAATAAGTTAAGTCTGTTATTTTCATGTTGTAGCAGATTTAATATAGGTTAATGTTATTTTCTTAAAGTGGATTTTGTCTATCAAGAGTGGCATATATTATTTTATGTGCATCACCTTTAATTAATGTTTTAAAGATTTTTTTTAATGTTTATTCGTTTCTTTTTAAGGCGATTTTAGTCTTTTTTAAAGTGAGTTTAATTCCCACCCCTACTTTTTTGTACAGCCGTGAGCGGAGAAAAAAGTACTTTTTTGTACGCTGAGTTCATCGACAAAATTTCCCGTGACTCCTTACTTGTTGTTGCTTCTGTTACATCAACGTCGACATAATTTCGCTCATGAGAAGCTGCATTCAGGTACAGTGAAGAAGAAGTCGACATCAAGATTTTTTCTGCAGTTTTTTTTTTATTAGACAAAGAGTCTTCAATGTATCCTTCAGCGACAATGCTCGACCTCCAACCTCCATGCCGTTTCAAACAAGTAATGTCAGCTCCTCCATCCACAAGCAAAGTAGCTAAAGTTCTTCTTAACGCATGGCCGGTGTAATCCTTTGAATTCGGTAGTTTTAAATAAGCTGCTACTGTTTTGGGTACGTTACTGATTGTATGAATTCCCATGACCATGCGATAACATTTTCCCTTTTGAAATTTCAAAAAAAAGCGTCGGCTTTCCATAGCTTGTGGACGTAAAGAAGTATATTTTCTGTAAAGATTTATAAATTTTTCTCCAATAATTGTGAACGATCGTGGCTTTTTAGATTTATTATCAGGAATCTTTATATGAATAACAGATCCTAAATCTTTTATATCGTCTATTGTCATGTTCACCATTTCATCGCATCTAAGTGCTCCAGATACGCCCATTATTAGAACAACCTAAAAGTAGTATGTATTTAAAAACTTGATTGTATTTATGCAGGTTAGAATATTATAACTAACCTTAATTCCTAGATATTGCTCATTAGGTGCATTATTTAAAAAATCTTCAAACTGGTCTTTTGTGAATACCTTTGACTTTTTGGGAGTATACCCTTCATTCTGCTTCTTCAGATAAGCACGTAGTTTCATATATTTGCTAATATCTAATCCATGTTTAATATTCAGTAATGATTTTATCATGGAATACTGAGACCACATTGTTGAACTCTTCATTTTTAATTTAGTTGTCATTTCAAAAAAATAAGCTAGTAGCACATTTTCCGAATAGTTTGAAATGTTTTTATCATTGCACCATGTGAGAAATCTTTCGTAAGCATGATTATAAACTCTATTTGACTTAGTTGGAATTAAATCATTCGTAGCTGCCTTAGCAATGTCAACAACGTCGGGCGGTGTACAGTTGGGTTCTGAATCCGACATAATATAATCTAAAAGAAAATTTCAGTACACTTTACTACAACAAACGAAATTTTGATGCTCAAGTACTTACCAAAAATGCACAGTCCAATTGTTGCTTTAAATCACTTACAATATTTCTGACATTATAAAATATTATTGAACTGTCAAATTTGTTTTTGACTTGGCAATCACAAAACCAGTAACCACGGAAATGCAGTGCGCAGTTTTATAATTATTATTCTCTGAATTCATCAACTTCGTTGCAATCGTTTTGAATTTTCATTTAAATATTAATTAGTTCTATAGTCTGGATGCCGTTTGCGGAAAAAATAGCATGTTTCATTCGGAGCAAAAGCACTTTTTGTGGCTCGTCTGAAATTGTCGGCCTCACTAACGTTCGGCCATCAAACATTCAGACTCGCCACAAAAAGTTATACTTTTACTCCTAATAAAACAATATACTATTTCCGGATTCTACTTTCAACTGAACCATTGCGAACACAAAAGTGAACAATAATATTATAGGCGATAGGCGCGCTCCTAATAAAATGCGTTAAAAATCAACTAACCTGAAAAATATGACTGATCCATACCGAATGGAATCAATTCTTTACGTTGAATTGGGTAATAAAGGACACTTCTTACTCTTTAATAGTTTGTCGAAAATCACACCCTTTTCTAGTTTCCGAGATTTAAAAGTAAAGAATCGTCAATAGAAGTTGTCAACATCCAAAAATCCTATCTCAGCTTCTACTGAAGCAACTGTAATGTACGATCTTGCAAAATGTACGGTAAGACTAAAAGTCCAACTTTATTTTTTGTCTACAGTCAATTTTCCGTTCAAACCTCGAATTTCGACATAGGAAAAATACCGTTTCTGCTTTTTTTTGTACATAACGGTGATAAGCTGATGAATTACAATGATGAGTATGAAATTGTGAAGAATATTTTAAAAATAACTTTGATTGAACTATTAAAACTTTATGATAGAGGGTCTTAACAGTATATTGTGTCACAGGTGCAAAAATAAGCTTTAGTATAGAATTTTCACGATGAACATTCCCCAGTTTGTTTTGACGTTTATTGACATCCGATCATCGATCGTCTAATATTTACAAGTTTTTTTTGTGCTTTTAAATGCATTGCTTCTTTAAGATTGAAAAAACAGATATTTTCATAACTAGTTATTTAGGCCAATCTACAGTGTGTAGTTAATAAAATGCAGAGGCAGCTGAATAGTAAATGTAAATGTCGTGAGATGATAACATCTTTAAGCTATTTTGAACGAGTACGCCGAAATGGAGCCCGCTTCTCCCACTTACTGCTGTAAGAAGCGTAAGTGATAGTATTCGCTATTTGTATTCATTATTATTAATTATTATTATTATTGTCACATATTTAAAATATAAATGATTGAATGTTTAAGTAAAGAAAAAAACTACAGCTTGGCAACATCACAATATTTTGTTTTGCAACGTCATCGTCTTTTTATCGTAAATAAATTATCGGCTATAGGGAATATTAATTAGCTGTATGAGCAACACAAACCTTAATCCCGCTACCAAATAAACAAGAAAAAGGTAGAACGTGTCGCGGGACACACGGTAGGAACTTTAGTTCCTTTTAAGAAAAAATTATGTTATACATTTGGCGATATAGATAAACGATTTGCATATTCTTTGGTGGTCGAGTAGTAAGCTTACCAGACTCTCACACGGTAGACCCGGGCTCGATTCCCCGTGAGGAAGTTTTGTTTTTTATTGTTAATTTCATTTTTAAATAATTATTCTGCTTGATATTGATAACGACAACAGGTAGACGTTTGAAATATTTAGCAGAATATTCATTATTACAGATAATGGTACGGTACCCTTCATGAGGGAGTCCGACTGGCAACATCTACTTATAACAGCATCGTATATTTAAAAAGGGAAACCGTAGCATTATACAAATTGGACATTCAAGAAATATACGTTTCCACAAAAAAATTAGTGGAAACATAAAATTGAATTGTTAAATTTTCAATTTGAAGTTATATTACAGTTTATAGAAATTTTTATTTTCTAAATTTTTTCTTAAGTGGGTCGTAGAAAAAATATGCTGTTCGACTCGTGGGGATTGTCCATATCGCACTTAAACGATTGAGCACTCCGCCTACGGCGTCGTGCTCAAACTTTGTCCTCGTGCGATATGGCCATCATATCCACACTAGCTTCACAAACTACTATTTCTATCAAAATATGCCCTTTTACATTTAAAAACAAGCTGCCAAATGTCAAATCAATTTATCCATCCATTTTAAAGTTATCGAATTAAAACATTCAGGTTTTCAAAATTTCAACACCCTGTATTTAGAAAAGTAAATGTGCTAGACCCCTTAGTTCTCATGTCATTTTGACAACCGATGCTGTAAATAAACAAAAAAGATCAATCGCGCAAAAAAATTATGAAAATAATAGTAAAAATTTATCCGAACAAATTCAAGTAGATCACCAGCACTGCGAATACCAGCTTTGCATATAATTTTAATATAGCGTCGGTGGCTCAGTGGTAGAATGCTCGCCTTCCACGCGGGCGGCCCGGGTTCGAATCTCGGCCGGAGCATATGAATCGCTGCTTCGTAAACGCGAGAGAGACTAAGAAGAGAACACAAGCACGCAAGCAAGGCACATAACGAAGCAACGTAACATAAGGTAGCGTAACGTAACGCGTAACGGTCAGATCTTTTGCGTCGCGACCCCCGGTCGCTCAAACATAACCTGGCGTAAAGAACTAAAGTTCTAAAAAATATATCAAAAAACTTCTATTGGCGAAAACTACGAAGTGGGCGACATCTGTTAATTTCCTTTCTAACTTCAATAAAGGTGAACAACAAAATCAGATGCTAATAATTTTGTTGTGTCATTTAAAATCTGTGATTTAAAATTTGAGTATAACCTAACCTAAACACCTTCACAAACTGTGACAGACTACTGTCATGCCATCAGCTGACCGGCCGCGTGCCTTTGTTGTTCACCCTTATAGCAGCCATATTGAAAAATTCAGTGCCATCTATTGACACGTGATTTTCTCCAATTAACACTAACGTTTATTGAAAATTTACGTCAAACGTCAGAGAACTCAAATGACAAATGACGAAAGCTACAAAATCGTAGTTAGTTCTATTATCGGTGGCACCGTATTAAATCGTTAATATGGAGAATATGTTACTGATATTTTTAAATTTGTTGGTTAAAATCCCTCGGGATCTATTAATCACAAGGCTGTTTCTCGCCTCATCGAGCTTAATAATTTATATCGACTCCCAGAGTAATCTTTTAGCTTACAGGCACTAGAGAATATTAACACTAAACTAAAATCGATCGTACTTAATTAGTATCTATTACCAAAATGTCTTCTACAATTTCTCTAATTTTATTGAAAGAGTATCTATATAAAATGATTTTGATAAACAATTTAATAATTCTACTAGCTGATCCGGCCACGCGTTGCTGTGGCTAACGTTTTTGTCATTTTACATTGTTGTAAACTATTTAAGGGGATCGGTATGAGAACATCATAGATGGGCACCACTATGCTTTTTTACATAGATGCCATTTGTAAAAAAACATGGTGACCTTCATGACTGATATTCTACTAGGTACTTTTTCTACTATATATGTAATAATACAACTATGTGATAATACTTACATGTATATAGTTTAATTAGAGTTTTGAACAACGAAGCACTAAGCAGGAATAATTTCTCTGTATTATATTCATTATAATATGAATTTAATTTATTTTTCAGTCTAAGTAACACGTGGCCAGCTATACTATCAAAAATTTGAAAAAGTAAAATTCACTGTATTTTGTATTTCGTTCACTACAAAATAAGTTCAGCCTATACTTCAGCTTCAACAACATGTGGTGGTTATGATATTAAATTGTAGCTCATATGAAACGTTTGGAAGTTTGACATAGCGCCATCTATTGAATACTTACTCAATCCAGTCAACAGATGTCGCCATCTGTAAGAATCGTTTGAAGCTAACAGATAAAAACAAATAATTCGCAATAAAATAGTATTATGATCATGAATTTAGATGTAAGCTATCCTATCTTTCAAGTTGGATCAAACTGCACAAGGTGTACAAATTTGATTAAAATCGGTTAAGTAGTTTAGGAGTCCAATGCGGACAAACACGTGACACGTAATTTTTATAGACTGAAATTGATGAAATTGATAATTTTATACCTTCTGAAACAATGTTACACCAATATATTTCTTTAAAAAAAGATAAGGAAAAATGAGAAAGATTTAAGACAAAATAGCGTAATTTCAATATATTCCGCAATTTTCCGAAATTGGGTTCATATTTTCAATGCAAGGAATATTCCGTTTCATTGTTGGGTAAATCGGACAATCAAACATTATGTGGAAAATAGTGTCCTTTTCATCTCTTATCTTCCAGTCTCTAAACCAGTGGTACTTAACCTTTCAGTCCTGGGGAACACAGTTGGTTTATTGATTTGGAGGTGATATTAATATTTATTTATATTCTAAAGTAGGTTAATAAAGGATTCTTTTAGATTCCAACAAATGAAAAACGTAAAAAATCAGTTTAGTTTTTTAAATTTAACTCACATGCAAATACGATCACAAAAATTTCATTAAAATGTAACTTGTAGAATAAAAAAAAAACATGAAAGAATCTGATTAAACTTTTGTGCTTGCATACTTTTAACTAGTTCATCGATCCTTGATTACTTGTCGGCCGTGGCATCCAAACGTTTTGGGCGTTTGTTTTTAATAATCAAAAGTGCCGAGAACCCCTGCTCGTATAAATATGTTGTCGAAAACGAAGTGAGGTAACGAAGAGGAATGTTTCGAAGTTTCGGTAAAGAAATATCCTTTTGACTCCAAAAAACTTCTAGGGTAATTCCGAATTCATTAAGTTACTACCGTGCTGCATTTAAAAAACTTCTTCTTGAATTTCATCAGGCATTTCAATAACGTTGATAATAAAAGGTTTGCGAATTAGTCAGAAAAGTAGCAAATTAATTCACTTTTCAATATCTTCAAATGGAGTATAAATACTGATCATCTGTATTTTTTGTTAAATCTCAGCAAACTGTCCGTCAATAATTTTACTGAGTCTATCAAGCGCAGAAAAGTTTTTGCTTTCGATTTTGTTGATCCATAGATCGATTTTAGCGATAAATTCATGGATTTTGTCTTCAACTTAAAACAACAACAACAACTTAAAAAAAACTATGAAACTGGCATGGGTATATATTATGTATCTATAGATTAGGGAGGGTGAGTGTAGGCTCACAGTACTTGGGCCACATGTGACCCATTGTACATCCTCCCGAGGAGTTGTCCTCCTAGGTCATCGTCCATCCTGTCCCATATAGGAAACTTGGGTATAGTGTAAGATAGGGTTTAAGTTGGGATTGGACAATAGATGTAAGTATGGGATTTTAGTGCGTGAAGATCAGGTAGGATAATTCATACCAGAGATCACAGAGCATGTGTGCTCCGTACAGCTCGATTGAGGGTGACCCTCGAACAGAGTTTTTTGACGGATGTCAAAAATTTAGGACGTGTCATTTTCGATTGTGTGTGAGGAGTGGCGAGAAGCGTGCTGGAGCTCCATTAAACAAGAATATGAATAATCCACATTCATCCCGTAGGGGAATATAGTTTTAGGAGGTAGTTTGGTCTGGGGGAGATGGTAAGAGAGTGCAGGAAGTTGGTGGAATAGTATATCCTTTCCAAACCTACTGTTAAACGTAGGTTTTTCCTGGTCATCGTCAAATATTTCTTCGACGCCAGCTTCCCAGGGTCGCCCAAGGTGATTCTGGCAAGACTGCATCCTTTGATTCCGTTCCATCTCTTAAGGGTTTGAGCATGGGTGTAACGATTATCTAGTTATGCAATTGTCGAAGTCGTTAGGCCGTAGGTGTCACTGGGTCCTAAAATTTTTTAGTTAAGAACCACTGCTTTAAACGTATTTTTCATCTGGAGTATTGACAGGAGCAAAAAGAAATGACAGTTAATTTTGACATTTGTTAAAACACTCAAAGACACCTCTCGTATATAAGCATATTTCGAAAGATAACTCTGTATCTCTTCCATTTTATGCTCCAACTTCAGATATACCATCACGGTACAAAATTGAAATAGTTACAAAAGAACATTAAGCTGTTCATTTATTTAACAAAAATTCTCGTTCCATCGAGAGACAAGGCGACAAGAATTTCAATTTGCACTCTGAAATGAACAGAAATACATACCTACTGTGGTAAAAGTTTCAAGGAAAATTCTTGAGTGAGCAATAATACTACACTCTTGTGGACTGCTAATGGGAAGTAATTAACTTCATCCCCTTAAGGAGTGCTAACGAAAATTTGGAAGTTACCTTTTTGGTATTTGTAGGTATTAAATCCAGTCCAACGTAAAATGGAATTTTGGTTTATGATACGATTTTGACTTTGTTATCTGGCGTAATAAAAATGAATGTAGAAGTATTATGTCATTTATATTAACAACAATAAAGCGATGATTCACGCATTTTTTTATTTATAATGTTGTGAAAAAGGGGGTAAATTGGGGGGAGAATGGCGGCGTGCATGAAAATCCCTCCAAACTCGTTACTCGGGGGTTTTTAGAAATCTTGAAATCAATTCTGGCATTGGAATTACCCGGGGGCGCTCAGGGGCGCCTTTGCAGGAATATCCGGGAAGTCATTCTGGGGGGGAAATCGCATAGTTCATGTAAATGTCTCAAAAATCGTTACCCGGGGGTTTTCGGGGATTTCCAACTCGATTCTGGCATTAGAATTACCTGGGGGTGTTCAGGGGTGCCTCTGCAGGATTATCCGGGAGTTATTCTGGGGCAAAAATTACACAGTCCATGGGAAGCGCTCCAAACTAGTAACTGGGGATCCCCGGAAACCACCGAGTAACGAGTTTGGAGCGCTTCCCATGAACTATGCAATTTTCCCCCAGAATGACCTCCCGGATACACCTGCTGAGGCGCCCCAGGGTAATTCCAATATTCCAATGCATTAATTGAATTTAGTATCCCCGAAAACCCCTCGAGTAACGAGTTTGGAGCGATTTTCATGCACGCTGCCATTCCTCCTCCCATTTAACCCCCGCGCTCCCCCACAGAGCCACCCCCGGGTAATTCTAATGCCCGAGTAACGATTTCCGAGCGATTTTTCCGAGTTTCCAATCGTTCTCAAAATGGTGCAAGTGATTATGCAATTGGAAAATGAAGGTGTTTTTCAGTGTTAACCCAAATTTTTCGCAGTCTTTTCTGGGACCTTCTTGAACACAATGCAGAAAACTGCAACTCGATATCTGTAGTGCTCCAAAATTTCCTCTATTTTTCCCAAAAGTCCTGGTCTATAGTGCGTGCTTATCTGGATTAAGTCAACCAGGACTATTGACTCCCGTTATTAAATTGAATTCAAATTTACCGGTGAATAATAAACGGTTCAGTACAAAACAATTTTCAGTACTATAGAGACAATTTAATTTGAGCAATAAAAACATAAAATTCCCAACACCGAACAACGTATCACAACCAAAAAATGATCGATGATTTTTTACCGAGTTTCACGTTGAGTTGAATCCTCAAACATGTATCTCTAATTGAAAACATTGATTATACAATGGTAGCTTAATTTGGTACACAGATAATTGATTAAAATATTGTTTGAGCTTACAACGGAATTTTCGGTTAGCAAATATCTGTAAATAAATGTTAGCATTTGATGTTCTCAAATTCCGTTATTTTAAAAGTCTCTCACACTGAGCCCATCACTCCCAGAACAGAGAGCGATATATTTTAGGAAGAACTTCACACCACACTCAACCTCATCCGATAGTCGCTTGCGTTTTGCTTGTCAAGCTCCTCTCATGCCTAAACAGCTAGTTGTCGGGTCCGAGCAGTGTTCCTTTTCGCTTTGTAACTTTCTTGATCTTTGTCTTCAATTATGTGTATAGCGCTGCTCCTACGAGAAGATCCTAGTTAAAATCCCGTCTTCTTTTTCTGGGAATGTGTCCGGCTGCTTCTGGTTCTTCGGCGAAGTCATAGTTGTTGTTATAGTTTCCGTGGTAGCCGCTTGGACATAGCTGACTCCTAGTGTTGGTCCTTTTTGGATCGGCTATGAAGTCTTTCTAGATCTTTTGTTTTGGAGTTGTGGTCATCTTTTTGGAACTTTAGCTCTTCACGTTAGGTTGGTCTGACCGTTACGTTATTTGGAGCGAGGGAGGTCGCGACGCAAAAGATCTGTCCATTACGTTACGTTGTTACGTTATGTGCCTTGAGCGCGTGGGCTCTCGCGCTCTCTCCTCAGTCTCAGAGCTAGTCTCTCGGCGCAAAATGTTGATTGTCAGCATACATTGTATTATTTATTACAGTTAATAGAATACTTAATATGTACTTTGTGCCAATCAACTTAATGATAAGATTTTTATAATTAATACTACTGTATATTGTTGTCAAATGAAGTTTCATCCAGAGTAAAGTGAATTCTGTTAGACTCGTTGGAATGGTGTAGCGATCCGCACTTAGTGCTTTCTTGTCATGTTATTAGTCCGTGGAGGTATCTCAGGTACTGGTAGTCGGTCCACTTCCTCCGTATTATATTTCTTCCCATCTTTTTCTCATGAGCTGAATCTTCCTTTTTTTCCTTCACATCCAGCTTCACAGTGATTATCTTTGAAAGTGCTTGGAATAAATCTCGCTGATTTTGTCGATTCAGACTTCTCTAGTAGTTCGTTGATGTCACCTCTGTTTCAGTTCTCGGATGATATTCCCCTTTTTCCTTCTTTTGTTTTGTATCTGTATCCACTTTTTTCCTACCACTATTAAGGTGTCTGGCTAGGTTTCTGTAGTATTTGGGCTCTTCGCAGAGGTACTCCACTTCGAGTTTGCCTCCTAGCCTATCTATGGACGAATCACGGATAATTTCTGGCCAACTACTCAAAAAATCTTATCGAACAGCCAGCGTATTTTCATTGCTGATTTTTTTCCTCTTTCCAGAATTGGAATAACCACTTCGAGGCACTCGTTTGAAGTTGATTGATTTTAAAAAGCGTTTGAGGAGGCCAACTCTGGCAGTATAGTGATTAACAGTGTTTTAATCGATCCCTCATATAACGTTAATAATACGGTATTAAACAAAATTAAATTTTGGAAAAACAGTTTTCGTGAATGTGCATAGTTCATAAGGACAATCTCAAGGTATCTATAACCTGAAATTTCAATTCTTTCTTCTTGTTTATGTTACAATCAACAACTGAAGTACCAAATAGTCTTAATAAAGAACTGGTTGTTTATCAACCTTTTCTGTGCATGCAGGATCGGCTTCAGAGACGTATGAAACACCGAATAAATTAAAATCCAAACAATAATGGATTGTGCTAATGCAGGGAATCCTGTCCATAAGGATTCTACTACTAGCCAACGTCCTATTCAAACTAACACCTACTCAGCAGCACTTAGCCAAAAGACAACACCAAAACATCCAGAAAAACAAAAAGCTATAATATTCAATGCGATTGATAACATTGACTTCGCAGAATATATAATCGCTCTCGGATCTTTAATAGGGCCCAAAAATATATTATTTTGTTCAAGAATATCCAATAATAGAATATGCGTATATCTCTCCTCTACGAACTTAGTCAACACATTCCTACAAAACCACGGTGGGATAACAATTAACAATCAACGCATATCAGCCAGACGTCTTATTACTCCTGCTGCTCGTCTAATATTATCGAACGTTTGTCCCTCTATACCCCACAATATCCTCGAAGATAAATTGGTCCAATTAGGTTTAAAACTATTATCCCCAATTAATTTTTTACGAATCAACATATCGGATCCACAATATTCCAATATCCTAAGCTTTCGCCGCCAAGTTTACATCTGCCCCTCCATCGAAAATACTAAAATCCCTGATTCAGTACTCATTACTTTCGACGATACACCTTATAGAATATTCTTATCTTGTGACGATTCAACTTGCTTCAACTGTAAACAACCAGGCCATGTAGCATCTAATTGCAAACTCCCAAAGTCTAACCAAACATCTAGTCCCTCAGAGCCACAAATCCTAAGCCAACAGGAGCCTGTAACTGCCATTGCTTCCACCCCTATGGATCAGCCAACTACATCTTCCTCACCAGCGCCATTAAGTGATCTATCAACAAAAAATCATACCACATCATCCAAACGCCCCATTAAAGAGATTTTAACTCCAGAGGATGATGATCAAGACAAACCTCAACCGGAATTTAAAATTCCAGCTACCCACAACACCAAAAAAACTAGAAAAACATCTAATGTTCAAACGACAAATACCTTAGAAGAACAATTTCTTCCCTTAAAAGAACATATTGAATCAAATCCCTTAAGTTACCCATTAACGTATAACGAAATTAAAGATTTTTTTGAAAACTCAAAAGGCTCAAGAGATATCCTGAGTGTCGCTCGCCAATACACTGAGGACATAGAAGGATTAATTAGTATGTTGCACAACATACAGCCACACCTGCAGCATAAAAATATAAAAAGCAGGAACACAAAACTTAAAAAAATCCTAATGAAACTTTTAGTTGCTAACCAAGATAAGTCTTCACTCATCTCAGACACCGACAGTGATTTATCATCTCAAGATACTTACTAGCAAAATCTTAAAAAAAAAAAACAATATTATCAACATTCATACTTCAATGGAATTTAAATGGGTTTAGACCCCAATCAGAAATGCTGAGACTACTTATTTCCAAGCATAACCCTATGATCATATGCCTACAGGAAACTAATTTCACAGAAAGTACACAAGGATCGTTAAAAAATTACACGGGCTTCCATAAGTTCAGGACAACAGCTAAAAGAGCAAGTGGTGGAGTTAGTACATTCGTACATAGATCACTGGAATCCACAGAAATAAAATTAGCATCAAATTTTGAGATAAACATTATTCAGGTGCAAACTTACTGTAAACTGTATATCTGCAATATATACATTCCACCTAATAAAGATTTTTCAGAGTCAGATCTGAGCAATATTATCAACCAAATTCCCAAGCCCAGAATTATAGTAGGAGACTTCAACAGCCACAATGTACTATGGGGATGCAAGTCTACTAATCCGAAAGGAATTGAGGTCGAGCATTTTATCGATAATAATAACCTTTTCCTTCTAAATGATGGTAGGCACACACACTATGATTCTCGTGTAGCTGTTAGTAGTGCCATAGATCTAAGTATATGTGATAGTTCTCTAAGTACTGATCTTTCTTTCGAAACTGAGGAGGACCTATTTGGAAGTGATCATAACCCAATTGTTATTCAAAACAATAAAAACGAAAAGAATCGAAATTTCACCCCAAATTGGAAAATAAAAAGCGCTAACTGGGATCATTATTCTACATACATTGAAAATCACATAGACGACTGTAGTCCAGAAGATAATATCGATAAAATTGTAAAATCCTTCACTGACCTAATCATAACTGCTGCTAACATCGCCATTGGTAAAACATCCCCACCAAAAAAATCACCAGTTCCATGGTGGAATAGAGAATGCGCTGATTCGATAAAAGACTCCAAACATGCATTCAATCGCTACAAACGCCATCCAACGATAGAAAATTTTATTACATTCAAAGAAAAAAGAGCCAAAGCTAGATGGACAGTCAAAAAGTGCAAAAAAGAATCATGGACAAATTTTGTGTCTTCTATCAGCAGCTCCACTCCCAGTAGTACATTGTGGGACAGAATAAGAAGAATTAAAAGTTCCCGTTCCTCCAACAATCAAATAAACCATCCCGTACACAATAACAAAACAGTAACTAGATCTAATGAAATTGCAAATGTACTGGCATCTGTATATGAAGAGAACTCGAGTAATACTAACTACCCAGATGATTTCAAATCCTGTAAAGAAGAACTAGAAAACGAAATCATTTCCTTCCAAACGAATAAAAATTGTAACTTCTTAAACGACTCCCTAAAGATGGAAGAATTCGAAGATGCTCTGAAGAGCTGTAGAAATTCGACACCTGGGCCAGATGAAGTCCCTTTCGTTTTTATTAAGTATTTGCCAGAAAGGGCAAAGTATCACCTATTACAAATATATAATAAGATTTACCTTCATAACTGTTTTCCACAGTCCTGGTCGAAAGCAACTATCATCCCAATTTTCAAAAACAAAAAACCCAAAGCTGATCCAAACTCCTATCGCCCTATTGCTTTAACGTGCACAATGTGCAAATTATTGGAAAAAATTATAAATAACAGATTAATGTGGTTCCTCGAACAAAATAAATGCCTTTCCAATATTCAAAACGGCTTCAGAAAAAATAGATCAACATACGACAACCTTATCCAACTGGAATCATATGTAAACGAAAGTCTTGCTAATAAACAAATATGTGTAGCAACATTCTTTGATATAAGCAAAGCATACGATATGGTTTGGAGATATGGTATCCTTAAATGGTTTGCAGAAAAGGGACTCAATGGAAATATATTCAACTTCATTTCAAACTTCCTAAAGACCAGACATTTCAATGTTAAAGTAAATGGGGTATTTTCAAGAGAATGTACTCAGAGCAATGGAACCCCTCAAGGTTCCATCCTAAGTGTCACTTTATTTTTAGGAGCCATCAATGACATAGCACTAAAAATAAAATCTCCTGTACACACCAGTATGTATGCTGATGACCTTGTTATATACATGAGAGGTAAGAGTCTGAAAACAATTGAGCGTAATCTCCAAGAGGCAATATCCACAGTATTCAACGATCTGTCAAACCGTGGATGGCGATTATCGCCCCAAAAAACCAAATGCATAGTATTCAGACGTCGACACAAAATACCCCTACAACCAAATTTATTTATGGATAATCAAAAAATCGAAGTGTGTGAAGAAATAAAATATTTAGGGATAACATTTGACAACCAACTAACCTGGAACACCCATATTGAAAGCTTGAAAAAATCCTGTTTATCTGGGATTAACCTGCTCAAAATGCTATCAAATATCAACTGGGGATGTGACCAAAAGACACTACTACTCATATACAACAGTTTCGTGAGATCCCGCATAGACTATGGATCCATTGTGTATGCATCCGCTAGAAATCGTACTTTGAAAAAACTAGACGTCATTCAACTTACAGCGCTACGCTTAGTAACAGGAGCATATCGTACAAGTCCAAGGGAAAGCGTTATTGTCAACACTGGAGAAATGCACTTAAGTCTTAGAAGAGATATGTTAGGCTTATTATATGCTGCAAATGTAATTTCGTGTGGAGACCATCCGTCCAAAAAATATGTTATATCAGATAGATTTAATTCTCTTTATAATAACCACCCCCATCTCCCAGTACCTTTCTACGAACGAATAAACAGAATCTGCCAAAAGCTCCGTTTCTCTCTTCCAACAAAATTCTTCCCCACTTCTAATGATGTTCCCCCATGGCTATCTGTTGCACCTAATATCGATACCCGACTTACAAAGTTTAACAAACACGAAGTACCTACACAAGTTATCACAAACAGCTTCAACGATGTTATTTCGCAATATCACGACTATAACATAATTTACACAGATGGATCAAAGATGGAAAATGGCACCTCATGCGCTGTTGTTACGAATTCCGAGATAATTGGACTTAGACTACCAGAAGCATTCAGTATTTATTCTGCAGAACTATATGCAATTCACAAGGCATTACACATATGCAAAAATCAGTCAACTGGAAATTTTCTTTTGGTCACAGACTCACTCAGTGCAGCAGTTAGTGTGGGGAAACTGTATCACACCAATGAACTCCTTGTCCAAATCAACAAACAGATTGCTGAACTTAATAGCAGTCATAAAACGGTATCTGTCCTTTGGGTCCCATCACATACAGGAATATGTGGTAACGAAAGCGCTGATAAGGTTGCCAAGCAAACATCAGAAAATTCATCCCTTCCATTTGCAGAGAACAGAATCACCAAATCAGATCTGAAGAGCCTCATTAGGGAAAAAGTGCATCAACATTGGCATAATATGTGGTTAAGTTCAAGCAGCAAACTGAGAAAAGTCAAGCAAAGTATAACACCTTGGAAAACATCGCCCACTAAAAGAAGAACACAGACCATTTTGACACGACTACGTCTGGGTCATACACGTTACACTCACGAATATCTTCTTAAAAGGGAAGATCCACCTATGTGCATGACATGTGATGTACAAATAAGTGTTGAACATGTATTAGTGCAGTGTCCGGTTTTTGAAATAAATCGTAAAATGTGTAATTTTCCGTGCTCCATAGACTTGTTATTGAATGATCACTGTAACGTGGATAATCTTATGAAATTTCTGAAGGACATTGACATTTATGAAAAAATCTAAATAATTTGTTATGTAGATGATTATTTAACAAACCATACTGTACCACTGCTAATAACCCAAGGCGGTTGATGCAGTTTTTTTCTAAATAAAAAAAAAAAAAAAGCGTTTGAATGTATTGATGATTGGATCCCTGGTCAACTGAGGAAGACAAATAAAAATAAATTATGACTTTTGACATCTGTTATTGTGCAAATTAGTTGAATATTCGATGGGAAATCATTTGCTAATGTTCTGTCGGTTAATTTAATTAAGCACAATTAATGAAACGTATGTTTTAGCGATCGATCTCTTCAATATTGTCGATTACATCACACCTAACGGGCATGTCAATCAAATTGGCTATCAAATGAATTATTCTCAAAAGTCATTGTTGAATTGAAAATGTATCCCACGCTAATTAATTTAATGTAATTAGCTATTGATTAATATACTCGGAATGGCGTTTATTTTGTCTGTATAATTCGAAATAGAATAATTATTTCAATATAATTGAATTGTTTTAATTTATTGTGTCAATCGGCCTTGTTAAAACAATTTCTAAAGGACTTTAAGAAAATTAATGTCTAATTTAATTTAATGCCTAATTCGAATGTGATAAAATTGCACCATGAATAATCTTTCACGGATACATTTTTTATTGCTACTTTTGACGTCGTTTCTAAATTCAATCACACAAATTTATGTCTTCTGAAATGAGTTTATGTAGTTTTTATTTCAGAAATGTCGTTTCCAACATAACTCGTACAACTAAAACTGAGATCGTTTTCGAAATTGAATTTGCAACCATTTTGAAAACCATGAGCTTTATTGGTTTCTGAGGAGATTTACTTCAAAATAGTTCGAAAAAATTCATGTTTTTTTACTTAAAAAATGTGTCTTGTATTCGTGATATAATGGGGGGAATTTAAAGTAGAAACCATAAATAATATTTAATAGTAGTTTGTGCGCAACTAATGTGGATATGGATAATCCACACGAGTCGAAAAGTATCTTTTTTCTACGACCCACTTAAGAAAAAATTTAGAAAATAAACATTTGAATAAAATGTAATATAACTTCAAATTAAACATTTGACACAAATTAACAATTTTATTCATGATTTTACAATTTGTATAATGCTAAGGTTTTCCTTTTTAAATATGCGATGCTGTTATAAGTTAGTAGATGTTGCCAGCCGGACTCCCGCACGAAGGGTACTTACTGTACCATTATCTATAATAATCAATATTCTGCTAAATATTTCAAGCGTCTACCTGATGTCGTTATCAATATCGAGCAGAATGATTATTTAAAAATAAAATTAACAATTAAAAAAAACTTCTTCGCGGGGGATTGAGCCCTGGTCTATAGAGTGAGAGTCTGGTATGTTTACCACTCGACCACCGAGGAATTTGCTAAATCTTTATCTATAACGTCAGATGTATTACATAATTTTATAAAATATGACGTCCATCAGGAGTCGCCTTGAATACCCATTTTATTCTGGTTTTAGTATTTGTTGTTAATTTGTACGGATTATTTTATTTAAGTTTATTTTTGTAAATGAATATTCTTGATCCAGTGCTTCTAGGAGAGACTTTTTTTGACAAGTTATTTTGACGTTTCTTTCAAATTGAAAACAAGATGAGTGACTGGTACTAAACGCGAATGCTGATTGGTGGATTTCATATACGTTCTAGGATGTATATGGAATCATAGCCGTTCAGTTAACCTATATGGCCTACATTTACATTCTGTAAACTGTGCAGAAAATGGATAATATACATGTGGATGTAGAAAAAATTATTTTAGATATCATAACGTTGTTGTGAAATAGAAGAATACACAGACATACATACTTTTATGTATATTAAAAGAGGTTTCAAGTTTCACGGACACTTTAAAATAATAGAACCTTCAAAGTTAACAAAACAAGTTGTGTTTTCATGGAAAGTAGAAACAAATACATACAAATGCAGACATTTTAGACAAGGAAACATTCTGACAGAATATTTCAATTGGAAAACTGGTTAGAAGGATACTTTTAAAAGGCAGAACAGAAGAAAGTTATTTAAAACGAGTGGTCCAAATGAGCCCATATCGAGGAAACATCCCTTTTCCATTCCACATAATCATATTTCGTTAACCATAAAATCTCTTTCTGAAAATTATACAAGGAGCTAATGTATTTTTATAAAGTGGTCTGTGAGGATCTGAGCGTGGTACAGAATAATAAAGAACAGCATCAGAATGGAGACGAGTAATTCCATTATAAGATTAAACAAATTTCACTATTCTTATCAAGTGATGTGAGCTGAATTGAGAACAACCACATTAAGCAAATTCGTTGTCTAATACACTTAAATCAGTTTGGGATTGTGTAATTTTTTTGTTATAGTAACGAAGAGTTTGCATGAAAAACAAGAAAGATATATTTTTTTAGTAAGTCAAATAAATACAGTAGAAAAAAATTATGGAATATTTAACAAATTCAATCAACTCAAATAATACTTGATTGGAGAATATTTTTAGGAAAAAGATTTTTCAAACTATTGTACAAAGATGTCGATAAATATGAACGGAAGAGAAGATCTACAAAGTCGATGAGACTGGAATTACTTTAAACTGTCTTGATTTATTTTCTATATTTTCTATAGTTCTTTTGTGGTCTTGTTATTATTGCGGTGTAGGCTACCACTTGGTGTTTTTTATAATATATTATCTCTGTTGAAACTATTAAGCTCTCTCCCGATTGAATAGAATTGTCAAAAGTGGATCCCCTTCTCTTAAACTCTATTTACATCAAAAGTCCTTTACATAGTGTGTGTTGTAAATTGGATACCACATGAGCTAGTGGAAGTTCTGGTCCTTTGGGAGCCGCTCAAATAGTTTCACTGGTATAATGTTTATTATGTAACTTAACTATTCACACTATTTCTGATAAGAGCTGTACTTAAGTCTGTCATGTTAATGGAATAAAATAAATAAGATATAATATCGATGCTTGGGAATGAACTACATTGAAATGTGTGTACCCTCACTTATCTACCTCATCAGCATATATACGTACTGCCCTAGGTCAACTATCCTTTTCACGTGAAAGTTCTCTGGCATTCCACTGGCCTGTTCATTCTTAATCATGACCTTACGTGTCTATTTACTATCAGACAACTGTAAAACAATAGCTTACTGCTTTATTTAGATAGGAATAATTTCACTGTATTATTTAATAATAAATTATTTCAATGAATTCAATTCTTGGTCTTCTTCTTATGAAATGCCAAAAGACATCACAAGTGCCTGCCACCTAAACTTTGTTCGAGGTTCCACATTTTAGTTTATAGCTTTTACAGGTTGATCTAGTTTAGAAATTTTTAATAACTCTGATTAAAAAGTTCTACATAACTGGCCTACAAACAAAATTTCCGTTTAGCATTGTTCTTTTTTAATTTTTTTATAAAATAATATTATGTACACGCAGACCTAAACATGGTCGAATTGAAAGCGTTTATATGTTTAGGCTAAAAATATTAATTTGTAACGTGAGTCTAGCGACTCTCTAGTTTTATCCACAAACAATGTAAAATGGTTGTTTTTAAACTATTTTTCCTGTTCCTTCCTTTAGTAAGAACTAACTTCACTGTTGACGAAATTGAAGACATTAACAGTAAAATATCTTTGAGTAAATGTAGCGCTAAAATTTCTGGACAATATTTCAGTAATACTAATTTCCGAAGTGTAATAATAACTTTTGAAACTTCTGTAAACGTTACTACATTTCATTATTTGCTGATATACGAAATATCTAACAACAACAAAAACAGTTATTACATTGTTAACTTGAACGAAAATATTATTAAAGTAGGAAACGCTATTAGAAATTTCAAACATGTCATAATAGGAATAAGTTCCATAAGTCTGTTTAAAAAATCTGTCGAGAAATTGAAACAACTTCCCAGCTGGAATCCAGGAGCAAGATTTTTGGTAATATCCTACAGTTCGTTTAAACATCCAAGAATCATGGCTGATAAAATATTCGACATACTATGGCAAGAAGACGTTTTGGAATTGGTGGTGTTGTTGTTACAAAAAGGATGTAAGACACGTTATGAAGCTTACAAGAAATCTCCTTTTATTTTAAAACGTTCTGCAGCTATTAATTCATGTGATAACGGCGTTATGGCGAATAATAAATCTTTGTACAGATCAATGCTACCAAATCGCAAGAGCAATTGGACAATAACAGCTAAGTACTATCCTTGGCCACCTTTTGTGGTAACAACAAATTCTGTTTTTAATCCAAACAATCCCGGTTTTGAAGTTCTTATGCTGAACGAACTAGCTAAGCATACAAATGTGAAGATTTCCTACCAAATATGCGATTACAGGTATCCAAAAGGAGAAACCTTTCGAAACGGAACTTTTACGAGGGAATTTCGAGAGTTACATAATAAAGAATTCGATATATTAGTTGGAGGATACGTTCCTACTTTAGAAAGGATGACTTATTATACTCCCAGTTACACTTTCGCTATGGATGATTTGATTTGGTGTGTTGCAAACGAACAAATTCCCGTACAAGCTACGCAAGTTAATACTTATATTTTGGTACTAGCTGGGATTATTTTTATAACAATAAGTTTGTTGATTTGGATTATTAACAAAAAATTACCGCTGAATTTGAAGTTCCGTAAATCTTTTAAGGGTATTATATACAGTAATATTTCAATATTTTTCGCTCAATCCATAACTCATTTACCGAAAACAAGTAAATTGAGATATTTAGTTGGGTTGATGTTAATTTTTTCTTATTTGTCCAACATAACTTTCTCCAGTAGTATTACCAGTAAGTTGATCGGGAAATTATCCAAGCAGAAAATTAATTCATTATCAAATATTCACGAAAACCATTTATTGACTTATTTTATCGTAAATACAGTAAGATTTTTTAGCGAAGATTATATAGATGGAATACCGAGAGAAGTTATATTAAATAATATGCTGCATTGCGAAAATACCACTCGATGTTTAGAATTGGTCGCTTCTGGTAATTCTGCTTTGTTTACAGCAAGAACAAATACAAATTACATTTTGAAAACTAACACTTTTTTGGAAAATTCTGTTTACTGCTTCCGATACACTGATGCCGTTTCCTACGCTCTTATTATTAGAAAAGGTTTTTATTTCACACACAAATTCAATCATCTTATCCAGCAGTTCAGATCCAGTGGATTGATCGACAAGTGGATGCAGGATCTCATTAACATTCGTAAAAAAAGTGATTCAACTTTTACTTTTTCGAAAATCCGATTCGAAGATTATTCTTTATTGTTTTATATACTTGCGTTTGGCTATGGATGTTCAATTTTGGTTTTTTTATGTGAATCATTGTCTGGGGATAATACGTATTTAACGGTGAAAAATAAGCGTAGGAAATTTTTGCCTTAACTAGATTAGATTAGATTTGATGAAGTAGGCCAGACGATAGGGGTAACAACTACAAGTAATTACCAATACGGCTGATTTTTTTTCATAAGTACCTTAAAGTATGTAGATTAATATAAAAAATAGTTTACCAGTCTATCGATTTCCCAAATTAGAAGAAGAGAATCACAAAACTTTTTTTTCGTAATTTCTTAATATCTCGCGCTGGGAGGAAGGTAAAGAAAAATACCACCGTGTAGGGGGAGTGTTTTGGAACAAAAAAGGTTTCCTGCGTTTCTTTCGTCCGATGGTTTGTCCGGAAAAAGTTCGGTAAACTAAGTATATGTTCCGCATCCGCGCGACTCTATTTTCTGAAGCGCTGCGGAGTACATTATAAACTATTGTACAGTTATAATGTAGATATAAATAATTGTATAGGGTGTTTTGAAGAGGGAAATGTCAGCTATAAGATGGCATTTGTTTGTCATAGCACATTATAATTTTTAGCAAATTACTCATATCATAATATAAATATTATATTCTAATCAAAAACCAAGTATCTCAATAATAAAATTACATAATAAGGTGGCATTGAAACAATTTTTCGAAGGATGGAAACTGTTATTTAGGAGGTCTGTTCCATAAACAAAATTTACGGATAATTAATTTTTAATAATTACGAAATACGGCACTTTTCATTATCTTGTAAATTTTAGGAATCTTGAATTTACAAGAGAATATATATATTAAGTACTGTCACTTTGATAAAACTGGAGTTATTTTAATGGGGTTTGCGTAGAAATGTTGGAGAAACCTTTAAGATCAATATTATATAATGACAAAATCAATCAATTCACATACATTTTTGGATTCAATGATTTTTTGTATTATAAGCGAAAATAGCAATTTTCATAGATTCGGGTGGGAATCTTCTTTATTTTTCCAAAATAGAATTGGATACTCCTGTTATATGAAGATTAATATTCAACGAAAAAAATGTATATGGTGAAAGGTTATAAAAGATGATTAATATATAATTTTAAGATATAATTTTTTGCATACCTTTTTCCAATAAAAATATGTAAAAATTAGTGTATTACCTTTTATTTATTATTTACAACCTTATCTCTTACCAAATATTGGAAAACAATTCTGATTGAATATTTATATTTTTTCCGCAATTCAGATAGTAGGTCTTCCGCCGTGCAACAAAGTCGCGCGGATGCGGAGCACATACTTAGTTTACCGATTTTTTTCCGGACAAACCATTGAGCGGACGAAAAAACGCAAGTGACCTTTTATATTGCAAAACACTTCCCCTACACGGTGATATTTTTTATTCTTCTCTACCTTCCTCTCAGCATGAAATATTAAAGAATTTCGAAAAAAAATTATTTTATTTTTTTATAATTTGGGAAATTGATAGACTGGTAACTATGTATACATACTTCAAGGTACTTATGAGAAAAAATCAGCCGTATTGCTAATTACTTGTACTTTTGATCTAAAATGACCCATGCCGACTGGCCTAAAGTGGCTTATCAGCTTATTAAACTGCGACCTTTTTAGATCTTTTTTGGTCCTCTGAATCTAGATCACATTATCCAGCCCGATTCTTCAAGTCAAGTAACTTCTTTACCGCACGGGTTGGAGAATTCAACTGGTGTTCTCCTTTATTCCTAAGTCTTCATCCTGAATATTGTGATGTCGTTTCGAAAAGAAGAAAAAATAACAACCTAAAAATCCCTTCCAACTCTCACTCAAACTATTTTCTCGAGACAATTGTATAATAGAGAAACTTCATAAAAATATTAGTACGGATTGAAAGGAAATTATGCTGATGACAAGGAATCCTATTTGCGAAAGACTAAAAAAGCTTTCAAAAGAGCGGAGCAGACATTAAGATCATTAAATCTTCTTATTTCCTTTAGTACTGGTTTTTCAAGAATTATAATTTGAATTAATGAGTTTCATAAAAATTACTGTATTCTTAATATTTTCAAGTGAGTGTAACATTTTTAGTTCAAATTAAACGGAAATTATAATTAAAAATAATCTTCTTTATCCCGCAAACTTCTCGTAGAACTAACGGGCTTTATGTAAGCATAGCTTCCTTTTCTAGTGTAATTTAATTAACCTGGTATTTTCATACCGTTAGATTTTTTGACATTTCCTTCGAAATTTCATTTGAAATATAAAGTTTTGTTTGATATAGAGGACATTTAAATAGTAAAAACGTCATTTTCCTGGCAGTTTCTCAGTAACAAACTGGCAAACTGGGAATATTCTTCTAGAATTATCCTATAGCTTGGATAGTTCAGTTCAGTTATGAAAATTGAGCTAATTCAATTTAATAGCCGCACAAAGTAGGTCGAAAAAATTGAGACAGCAAATGAATAATAAAAAATGAAATGGTTGCATAGTTAAAATAACTGTTAGGAAAAAGGAATGGTATGGTCCGTCTGAACCACTTTTTCAAGTCCGAATCCCTTCTGGGAAAATAAAAATTCTAAAGGCTGGTTCCACAGGGCATTAATACAATTTTTACACATGCCAAAAATTGTACTCGACACATATAATTACATTACATTAGTACAGTGGCCCGAGTGAATAAAAACTTAGCTTTTGCTTTTAGTATGAAGTATAAGCTTTAGCTTTAACCAGGTAGATTTATCTTTTGCTAATAGCATTTGCTTAAATTGAAGTGAATAAATAACCTTTTGCTTTCTCTAACTGGCAAAAGCTAGACATTTTAAGTATTTACTCAAATTTCTTATTTGGTAAATTATCAAAAGAAAAATGTTTTTATACTGATGAGGCCTATATTTATAGTTTTATAACCAAAAAGTCGGCCGTGAAATTCGATAGACTGTATGTTTTTTGGACAAATTTCAACCGCCGATGTGCAAATATCGCAGTTGTGTCGGGGTTTCTATACGGTGTTAATAGCCATGGTGTTATGCTGTACCCTTCATCGTCTAAAATAGGTCCATAGTTCTGTTGACGTCTTCTCATCATACCAAAAATATTTGATCTTTTTTAAATACGACTGTCGTGTACCGAGCCAGGCCATTGAGCATCTACGGATGTAAAAATTTCTTTTCCGTTACAAGTTGCTTGCACATTTATACTACGCCAGTCTACCTTTTGATATACCCGTCACCATGTAGCGATGGCTTTATTATTAGTACATGAGTGCAATAAATTGCACCAAAGGCACAGAGAAATCTATACAACTGTGTCCATTTGTTGATTGCC